>JBBPBX010026498.1:20891-38039 GCA_038048925.1 Garcialebias charrua | reverse complement strand
TTAATGGTGGGATAGTTAACGCGTTAACTCATGAGATTAATGTAAAATGATTAATCAGTTAATATCTACACAGGAGACCCGACATTAACGTTGCCTTCCCGGAGGACTACAGTATTGTTAAAAGAATACATGAACTGTATGACACCACGAAGACTTCTAAAGCACTGCAGCTGGAGAATGCTGAATATATTGCTCTAACTGGAGACCACTGGACCTCCGTGAGTAATAACAATTAACAATAACATTTTAATAATGAATCTAACACAAATGATAATAGATTAATCCTACTATATAGACATGTTCACGGGCTATAATAAAAAATGTAATATCAGTTGCATGATTATTATTAATACTATTAACAATAATCATGCAAATGATACTATTAAATGAATACTAATAATTTAATAGTATTCAGTAATTTAACTGTGGTGTGTTCTTGTATGTCTGCTCTGCAGGTACGTCACACAGCTCCTAGGTGGGGAAAAGTATGTATCTTGCTCTGCTGTGCTACCTGCGCTCTGCCATCTTCTGCATACAATGGAGGTGTCAGATGTTGATCCAGCTTATGTAGTCCGCTTCAAGACTGCATTTACAAACGATCTCAACAAACGAAAGCAGAACTTGAATCTGGACTGGTTAAAGCACATGTGTCAAACTCTTGGCCCGCGGGCCAGATGTGGCCCGCCATGTCATTTTATCTGGCCCGCGAGAGCTTAATTAAAAAGTTTTGAGTGTCTAAAAATTAATACGAGCGAGTTTTGACCAAAAACTACATTTCCCACAATGCCTTTCGACTACGGCAGCCCCACTATGCCTTTCGACAACGGTTTTCCCACAATGCCTTTCGACTACGGTAGCCGAGGCAGTGTTTCTACCTTCATGCCAACGAGTGGAATTGAGATATAAATAATGATCCCAACATGTCCAGAAAGAGAAAAGTTGATGCAGACGGAAGTTTCAAGAAAGATGGGAAGGCGAATACTTGTTTGTGCTTCCAGGAGAAAGACCGGTATGTCTTTTGTGTTACGAGGCGGTGTCGGTTTTGAAACCAAACACGGAGCTAAGTACGCTAAAGCTAGCCTTCAAGAAAAGCAACACATTCTGCCAAGAATTAAAAGGCAAACTGCAGTCGCAGCAGAGTTTGTTCATGAAACCCACAGCCAAAAACGAGGCTGCAGTGAAAGCTAGCTTCAAAGTGGCTGTGTGACTTTGCTGTGTTGTGCGACATAACCGACCATCTCGCCCAGCTGAATCAGAAGCTGCAGGGACGCAAACAAGTCATCACGCAGATGTCCGACGCGATCACGGCTTTCCTGCGAAAATTGGACTTATGGATGTGGCAAGTGAAACAGGACAATCTTGTCCACTTTCCTGTTTGTCAGGTTAGCATTTTCTTAAAATTTAATTCAAATATATCCTGATGCATTCTCAATAATCCAGGTAGAAAAAAGCTAAGTGTGGTCCTCTGGACATTCAAAAAAACAAAACAAAAAACAGGTGATTATTTCAGCCACCTAAAATAATATGTTCCCCTTCCTTGGATGGTTTCTTTTCACAAAGATGGCCTCTTTTACTCGTCTCTCAAACCATTGTTCCTCTCTATCAAGGATGTGAACATCTTCATCCCTGAAAGATGAAGTTTTGTTTTGTTTTTTAAATGTCCAGAGGACCAGACTTAGCTTTTTTAGATTAATTAAAATATAATAAAATGTAATTCAACAAAGAAGAAGAACATTTCAACTGTGTGCAATTTAATGATTGTGCTTGCATTTTGTTTTGTGTTTATCATTTTCAGAACATGATCAATCATAGAGAGAGAATCCACTTGGTGTGTTCAAGGACAGGCAGCATCTCCTCATCAAAGACTAACCAAACAACTTGAGTACGGTAATATAGTTGTGAACTGAGTCAACCTTTATTTTGGTATGTGTATGCACACAAATTGTTGTCATTCACAGTTGGATGCAAGGCTGTGTGTAGCCTTTTTGGGTGAGATGCTACATGTGTCATACATGTTCTTTGCAGCTCAGTTTTATGTTTTTTTTTAATTAACTTGGACAATTTCATCCTTCATTAATGGAGTTATGTGGGTTTTCATAAGCTGACAAATTTTAAAAGGATTTATGTTAGAGCAACAAGCAAACAGATGTTTTCTATGCAACTGTAATTGTCAGTTGAATAAGTTATAATAAATGAGTTATTCAACATTAAGGAGTACGGTAGTTACATTTATTTTACATTACATTAGATTACATTTAGTTACATTTATAAGTTACATCTGGCCCTTCAAGGTCAGCCATTATGCCGATGTGGCCCTCGGTGAAAACGAGTTTGACACCCCTGGTTAAAGGTATGTTGTTTTATTACTTGTTTTATTGACATTTAACTCTGTTGCACCTTGTAGCACTTTGAGAAAAGTACTTGGCCACACCCGCTTCAACAGTGCCTTGTGAAAGACTTTTCTCTCTAGCAGGCCATATTGTACAAAAAAAGAGATCAGCTCTGTCATCTGAAAATGTGAACAAGTTAGTCTGCTTAAGTGACTGGTTGAAGGATGAGTAGGTTAGGATAAATGTGACTAAATAATATTTAGTCAACCAGTCACTTAGGCAAACTAACCTAAAGTTCACTTGTGTAACATATTTAGTAAATATGTTACACAAGTGGACTTTAGGTTAATTTGAAATGCTGAAAAAAAATGTTAAGCTCTGTCATTTGAAAATGTGAAGAAGTTAGTTTGCCTAAGTGACTGGTTGAAGGTGGGGTACGTTATGATAAAGTGATTGTAAATATGTTTTGTTTTGTTTGAAACAACATTACTACTTCTTTAAACCTTGCAAAAACTGGTGAAATGATGAATGAAAAAACTGGTTTGACACAATAAAACGTTTTCTTCCACATTTTATTGAAAACCGTCATATTTACATTTCAAGCATACAAAGTTACCGGTAAGCATTGAGATTAATCTGATTAATCTGATTAATCACATTCTCCAGAGTGTGATTAATCAGATTAAAAATTTTAATCTTCTCCCAGCACTAATATATATATATATATATATATATATATATATATATATATATATATATATATATATATATATATATATATATATATATATATATATATATATATATATATATATATATATATATATATATATATATATATATATATATATATATATATATATATATATATATATATATATATATATATATATATATATATATATATATATATATATATATATATATATATATATATATATATATATATATATATATATATATATATATATATATATATATATATATATATATATATATATATATATATATATATATATATATATATATATATATATATATATATATATATATATATATATATATATATATATATATATATATATATATATATATATATATATATATATATATATATATATATATATATATATATATATATATATATATATATATATATATATACAGGGAACCCCCGACCTACGAACGAGTTCGGGACCTAAGAACCGTTCGCAGCTCGATCCTGTCGTAGGTAGGGGGTGAAAATTGCGTCCCGTTCGTAGGTCGTTATTCCGTTCGTAGGTCGCGGAAATACCGCTAACGGTGCGCCGCGCACACATTTAACAGCATGAGACTGACATACTGGGCCATAAACATGCACAGAACTTTATTTACAAACACTTATCTAAACCATTACACCACACATGCATCCATAAACACACACAGTAACTGTACATCAGTAACTTCACATCAGAACTGCAGGAAATCAGCTGGAAATCACATCAGCAAAATGATGTCAACAATCACACATGAACACTTCTCAAAGTGCAGCTTTTAACATCAGAACAGCAGCAAATCAGGGACTCACATCAGCAAAATGATGTCAACAATCACACATGAATCCATAAATCCATCAGCAGCATCACATCTATCAGAAACATGTTGCAACCATCATGTTTTTGAAACCAGTGCGTTGATGAGTGTCCATGTGCATGAGAAAGAAGTCCATGAACTCAGAAAAAGCTAGAAGCAGCAGAAAAATGAAACAAAATTGCCTTACTTTGACTGAAGTGTAGGTAGACAGATGTTTTTCTCATGATCAAACCTGCATCTGATGGAACTGCTTAGCCATTGCTCAACAATGAATGTTGGGAGCATTTACTTTTCCACTGTCATGCGCAGTGTCACGCCCATGCCCAACTAACAACAGCCAAGGGGCAATCCCCTCCCCCACCTCGCCGATTGCCGTGTGTGACTGTTATGTATCCTGAAGGGATTAAATAAATAAATAAGTTTTTAAACCTCAGTTTAGGTCACCTGCAGTCTGCAGCCTACTCCTGCTGCACTTTTTTTTACTCAGCTTCAATCAGGCTTGATTAGCTGAGCTGCAACACCTGCTGACTCTCTCTCTCTCTCTCTCTCTCTCTTTAAATGCACTGAGCTCAAGCCAGAATGTGTGGAGGTTATGGTTAGTGGAGGTTATGGTTAGTGGAGGTTATGGTTAGTGGAGGTTATGGTTAGTGGAGGTTATGGTTAGTGAAGAATAGAGGAGGTGTGTGCAGGTATGTGAAGTTTTGGTGTTTAGAGGACATTAAAATAATATTACAGTCAGCAGTGGAAGTCTGCTGTTTGATTGTTTGGTAGACTGGGAGTTTCTCCACCCTCCCAGGTTGTGTTGATCACTAGACAGCGATCGTTGGTACACTTCATTCTGGAGTGGGTTAGAAGAGTACATTTGTGCTAGTGTGGACTCTGGTGACCCAGAGTAGAGGACCTGAGCTGAAGTGTTGGAGGTTTTTTGAGTCTCAGAGTCTGAGGGCTCTGGTGGCTGTCTGTTAGAGGCAGCTGTGTGTGGGGGCTCGTGCCTTTTTTTTGTTGTAACATAATTCCTTTCATTACTTTTGGTTGGGTAAAGCGGTAGTCTAGTTTTCGCTATTCTTTTGGTTTTACATCCTGTAGGCCTAGAGTTTTGGTAGAGGTAGCCCGCTGTCTAACAGGGTTCGCCGGCTCTGTATAGAGTTGGCTCTGTTGGGCAGCTTTATTTTTCTTTGGGCCGCTTTATCCAAACCCACCTTTCGGTTGAACTTTCTTTTTTTTTAGGACGTGGGACGCCTGGAGAAGCTGGAGGTGGTTCCCCTCCTACAGATGACCCTTTTTCCTTTAATAAATTTGTTAAACCTTTTCCTTGTGTCCTGTGTCCATTAAATATGTTTTGATCATTGTTGGGTCGTAACATATTTATTGGGGGCTCGTCCGGGATCTGAATTAGTATTGGGGGCTCGTTTGTAAGGTGCTGTGTTTTTTGAGTTGTCTGCTCGTCTGTTTGTCTGCACAGGACAAACTTGTTGGAGTGTTTCTGTGAAGCACTTGAGTTTTTAGACAGCTGAGCACCTGCTGTGCATGTTTGTGGGAGTCTGGTTTTGAGCAGACATTGTGGTTTTTTGTGCTTAATCTTGAGAGTGTTGTGAAGTTTTTTTGAAGCTAAGTGTTTTTTGGACAGTAGTTAATAGAATTAACTGCTCCTTTTTACATTTGGTGTGTTTTGACAGCTGTGTGCTGTAGTTTGCACTCTCTCTGGAGCTGACAGGACCAGCTCCTGGTTGCTGATTGAGCTGAAACACGCAGCTGTGTGTGTTTTTGGATTGTGCTGCGTTCAAATGTAGCTAGGATTTTTGCAGTTTACAGTGAAAGTCATTTGAAGAAGGGTACAGCTTAAAGACTGTTTGTCTGCATCATGGCGTTCAATTTAAAGACATTTATTGAACAGCCTACAGTGCAGGTCTTTGCAGACTGCACAAGAAATCAAATGCTAAGTGTTGCAAACCATTATAAGATTGACGTCAGAAAATATGCTGATGGTGAATGGATGGGGAGTGAACTACTTTGTGAATTGGTCCAGCTTGGGATATTTCCTGAGCTTAATGAACAAGAGCGTCTAAGAAAAGAATCTGCTTTGAGGAAAGCAGAACATGATGAATGGATTGCCTTGAGGAGAAAGGAGCTTGAAGAGAAGCGAGCTGCTTTTGAGCTGGAGCGAGCTGCCTTAAAAGAAAAACAAGAGCGTGCACTTTTGTTTTTAAAAAAACAGGAACAAGAACGACAAGCTGCTTTGGAGAGATTTCAAGCTGCTCAGGAAGAGAAGAAGCGTCTTCTGGAACAAGAAAGACAGGAGTCACAGAGAGAATTAAAGCTCAAAGCTGAACTGGAGAAGCAACGTTCGTGTCCCACTGTGTGTCATCTAAAGGTGACACCAGAGCTTTTCACTCAAGCAGGAGAGCCACTTCTACAGGAGGTGGCGCTTCAAGAACATCGACTGGAGAAAGAAGAGGATGAGTTGGTTTTGAGTAACAGCTTCCTGATGGACTGTGAAGAAAAACCGATTTCAGTGGAGGAGGTGAAACTCTTGCTTCATCTTCAAGAAGGAGATGACGATCTCGGTGACTGTTTTTCACAGTTGTTTGACGCTGAACTACTCCTAGTTCAGTCAAGTGAGGACCTAAAGAACTTGAAGGAGGTGGCTCCACACCTGACTATTCCTCCTGTTCCACTGTGTCCAGTTTCAACAAATACAGAGGAAAATGAAAGACTGTTGTTGGATGATGTGGGACCATCCCCTCAACACGAAGCAGAAGACGACTATGTGGAAAAAAAATTGTTCCTGACTGTGCCACGTGAGCTACTACAACATCATGTTGTGTACAACTCCTTTTCTAACCTTTGCTCGTGTGTTTTCAGAGTAGCTGAAGAAAAACCGGTTACTCCTGACCAGAAGGTGAATGAGGAGAGCAGTCCAGTACTAACCAGTGCTGGTACGGAGGAGAACAATTCCTTCCCGTCAGAAAATAAAAGTCGACTCTCTTCTTCACTGGTTGACCACTTCAGAGATGTTGTTAGTATTTGTCAGACGAAACGAAAGCTTTTTAGGGTACAACCAGACCCAAGACGTTGTTTTGGCTTTCAAACCTTTTGAGTGTACCTGTAGATTAGATGTAAGCGGTTTGACAGACTAGTTTTTAATGAGGTTTTTAGTCTGTTTGAGTGATGAGGACCGTTACATGTAACCTCACTGTTTTATATGGGTCATGTACAATGTTTTTACTTAACATATACATCACCCCATACAAAACATTTAGCGGTGGGAGTGTTATGTATCCTGAAGGGATTAAATAAATAAATAAGTTTAAACCTCAGTTTAGGTCACCTGCAGTCTGCAGCCTACTCCTGCTGCACTTTTTTTTACTCAGCTTCAATCAGGCTTGATTAGCTGAGCTGCAACACCTGCTGACTCTCTCTCTCTCTCTCTCTCTTTAAATGCACTGAGCTCAAGCCAGAATGTGTGGAGGTTATGGTTAGTGGAGGTTATGGTTAGTGGAGGTTATGGTTAGTGGAGGTTATGGTTAGTGGAGGTTATGGTTAGTGGAGAATAGAGGAGGTGTGTGCAGGTATGTGAAGTTTTGGTGTTTAGAGGACATTAAAATAATATTACAGTCAGCAGTGGAAGTCTGCTGTTTGATTGTTTGGTAGACTGGGAGTTTCTCCACCCTCCCAGGTTGTGTTGATCACTAGACAGCGATCGTTGGTACACTTCATTCTGGAGTGGGTTAGAAGAGTACATTTGTGCTAGTGTGGACTCTGGTGACCCAGAGTAGAGGACCTGAGCTGAAGTGTTGGAGGTTTTTTGAGTCTCAGAGTCTGAGGGCTCTGGTGGCTGTCTGTTAGAGGCAGCTGTGTGTGGGGGCTCGTGCCTTTTTTTTGTTGTAACATAATTCCTTTCATTACTTTTGGTTGGGTAAAGCGGTAGTCTAGTTTTCGCTATTCTTTTGGTTTTACATCCTGTAGGCCTAGAGTTTTGGTAGAGGTAGCCCGCTGTCTAACAGGGTTCGCCGGCTCTGTATAGAGTTGGCTCTGTTGGGCAGCTTTATTTTTCTTTGGGCCGCTTTATCCAAACCCACCTTTCGGTTGAACTTTCTTTTTTTTTAGGACGTGGGACGCCTGGAGAAGCTGGAGGTGGTTCCCCTCCTACAGATGACCCTTTTTCCTTTAATAAATTTGTTAAACCTTTTCCTTGTGTCCTGTGTCCATTAAATATGTTTTGATCATTGTTGGGTCGTAACAGTGACGCAGTTACGCCGTAGCTCGATTATATACTTGTAATGGGGCTCGTTCGTAGGTCACGTATTTTCTGCCGTACATCGATGGCATTCTTCTACTTTGGCTCGTTCGTAGGTCCCGTGGTTCGCAGGTCGGTGGAGTCGTAGGTCGGGGGTTCCCTGTATATATATACTGTGTATATATATATATATATACTGTACTGTATATATATATATATACATACAATATATATAAAGCCGAAACAATACATGCATGCTCAGATATGAGCTTGTTTTGAATCACAAAGTAGTCACACATGTATCCACTTGGGCTGTAAGAGGAAGCAAGTCACCAGAAAAAAACTAATACAGGAATAGAAAGCCCCGCACCATCATGTTGCTTGTTTAAGACAAGCTGCAAAGTTGTTGTTTGTTTCTGTGAACCCTTCTCACTGTTCGACCACAGAACAGGATTCTGCTGAGGCTCAGAACAACCCTAAAGGCAACATCAGCACCTCTGTGAGGAAGACAAATCTCTCCAAGCAGCTCAGATGACACAAGAACTGTGCAGTGAAATACAAGAAGTGCATAAAAGATGTTATAATGTAGATCAGTTTAGAGACCCTCCTACTATTACAAACTGTAAAACTTCAGTTTTATATGCTGCGGGTGTACTTTTCATAATGCAAACGACCCCATGCACTGGGATTGCTAATGTCATGCTGCGTGCATTCAGCTGCAGAGCTGTGTGTGAATTCAACTCCAGCAGCTTGTGTTTAAGCTACCAATGGAGTCTTAAATAAACAAGCAGAACTATGCTAATCACTGTGCTGCTCTCGTTGCATTATAATCAGACTGAGAACTACCAAATGGAACATTCCAGATTTATTTATGCCCTCTGATCAATCTGACATTTGCTTTGATCCCCATGGAAAATGTGTCACAGCTGAAATAACAGAATAGTCTCCAGAGTTAAATATACCATGACCTCATCTCAGATGTGCTGTAGGTGATGTCTACTTTCAGTTTTAGTTCACCAAATGCTCACATGAGTGGATCAAACTTGACATTCTTGGTATTGACCAAAAAAAACTTGAAAGAGTGAGTTCTTTTTTGAAGATTCTGTATCTTTGTTGTCATGGTTAGTACAATGATGTTCCCTTATCAGTCAGGTCTCTCGGTGCAACATAAATGCTATGGGAAATTGCGCTCTGCGCGATTACCTGAAGGAATACAATCACGCCTATACGGCAGGGGCGTCAGCGTCACGCCAGAGACCCCGCCCTCTGGGTATTTAAGGCGCTGACGCCCATCCTACTTCCTCTTATTGCCCTTCACCTCGCTTAAACCTGAACTTCTCTTTGTGGGACTTCTCTGTGTTTCATCGCTCGACCAGAGGTGAGCTTGCTCCCTACACAGGGCGTACAGAGAATTCTTCCTGTGTACTGCCGGGCTAGCGAAAGCTAGTCCGGCACATTTTTCCTTAAACCCAAAGTATTTTCTTCTCCTCTCTCCGCAGACTGCTTCGCTCGACGGCGCTAACTGCGTCACATCGCTACCTCTGCTAATTTCGCAGCAGGCTAGCCAGCGAAAGCGACATGACGGAGGAGACGTCTCAAAAAAAAAGGATTTTGGAAGGACTCGCTCGTCTTATCTCGGACATGCCTACGGAGAAAGGAAAGCGAAAGACAAGACTTCCGAAAAAGACTAGCAGGTCGGCGAGCCCGACCTCGCGCGCCTGCCCCAGCAGATGCGGTTTTTCCCTTTCGGCAACGGACACCCACGAGGTCTGTCCCGTCTGCCTGGGGATACTGCATGCGAAAATGGCGCTGGATGCGCCCGACTCATGCCTACATTGCAGCCAGATGCTGGAGGCAGTGAGGAGGCACCGGGTGGACTTCGTCGCCAAAGCCATGGGCGCTGCTGCGGCGCCAACAGACCCGGACATTACTGAGCCTCTCACTCCCACCCCGGAGCTCGAGAGTATGGCTCTGGAGGACAGCATCCAAGGCGAATGGGGCGACAGCCCAGATGCGCTGGCTCCCATCAAGGACTTAACAGTCGACTTCGACACTTGAGGCTTGATGAACGAGGACGAGATCTTGATTTCAGCCTCAGGTGAATTTTCTGCGGATGACGCGGACGTTGAGTACTACGAACCGAGGGGAGACCTCTCTCACACCCCGGCGCCTGTGCTCCCGGAGACTGACTTTTCGATCCCTGCTCTGTTTGACTTGTGTCGCAGAGCAACGGACGTGTTGCAGATCCCATGTCCAGAACCTCCACCTTGTCAACAAGTCACGAGGTTGGCAGGAAATTATTTTTACTCAAAGCAGAAGTCCGCCACGGGGCGAAGAATGCCCATCTTTCCGGATTTCCTCACGGAGCTGACTCGCACTTGGACTCAGCCTAATTCCTTTTCTGCACCACTCCATAGAGCCGATGGGATTATTTGGAAAAGCTCTGGATCGAATTCAGACCAGGCTGGACCAGAGGCGCAAACAGGCTGAGGCTCTTCGGGCCCTGCAGCCTCGACACTACTCAACCACACGTGTTCCACCGCAAAAGCGGCTGACATACGAGGCCGAGCACCGGCGGAGACCACCGCCGGACCCACCTCGGGCCGAACACACCTGGAGTAAGAACAGATTTGTTCCCCGCCAGGCGGTCCGACACAGGGCTTCCTCGGCGAACCGGGATGCCAGACAGAAGCGGGCCTGACGAACCAGGCCCTCTTCTTGACTTTACAGGATCACCCGCCCATGCGGTATGGGAAATGACCTTTTCACGTCCAGACTTTGTTTGTAACACGGTCCAAAAAGCTGGTGACTTTGTTTTACGCACGAATCATGTCTTTTCTGCTGTGAGTGACATAAATTCAAATATGTTGTTACACATAAGCACAAATAAAGCTAAAAAAAACAGCCCCTCTCTGTTTTCTTGACTCAAAAAAAACAACAACAAACAAAACACAGTAACATCAGCAGCACAGCCCCCTCTGTTCTTCCAGCCGATATAAAGGGCAGGGGCCACCATTCCCCCCTCCCTCACGGCTCATGGGGTGTTAGCCTAATCAATAAGCCCCAGCTGGGTGCCTTGGGTCTGTCTGCAACAGACAGTGCCAGAGGCATCGGAAAACAGGCCCGTAAGTCCTCACAGAGACAGGTGAGGGGGGTCACGTGTTCCAGTCCCCGCCCCGTTGTAAATCACGGGGCCGGCAATACACAAGTCAAACAGACCTGTGACACGTCCGCGCTCCAGGGGTGCGCGCCGACAGAACCTGGCAACCCACCTTCCGGGCCAGCTCCTATTCAATGGATTCTAGTAAGTGACGGGGGGGTCACGACAGAAGCCCACAGACCAAAACCAGTGTCACGTTCACAAAGGAAGTGATGATGACACTGCAACATGTGTAAACACTTAATGCAATACAGAAATGGCACCAGGGCTAAATCAGATTCCTCTTCCCTTTAATCGAAGGGGACTGGACTTTTTGTCACCAGCCAAACTAAAGACTGCTCAACACAGAGGACTATCTTGAATAGCTTCACATCCTCATGCTGAAGCTGTCCCCTTATCCTCAGTGGGCGACATGCCCTGTTCAAGCAATGATCCTGCAACGTGTGACCGCACTCGCTGTACTGAATCAGTTCTGCTCCTTAACGACACCCCCCTATCGGGTGAAACACAGCCCCCCCCGAGGTCCTTCAGGCTCCAGGGCACTGATGAGGCCGGAGGCCAGTGAACCAGAACTAACCATGAAACGGGCTGGAGTCAGGAGGTCTGCTCGTATACAGAACCTGCACCCTATCAGGACCATGACTCCCCAGAAAAACAGGCATTCTGTTCCGCTTTTGCCCAATAATGACAGTAGATTGCTTCTGCCTCCCAACACTCTCGATCAGAGAGGTATGGAGGTACATCTGCAGGAGGGCCCTCTCCCTAACCTGGTTGGCCCTCAAAGGGCCACAGAAATCAGGACCCTCAAGGAGGAGCTGGTTCCGCCACCTGCTCCTCTCCAGGGACCCGCCACGTCACCAGAAAGAACAGCCTCGTCGCTCATGCTGAGAGCTGTGGCAAATTTCAGCTTGGTGGCTGAGAGGAACAAACTGGTGGCCTCAGGCCTGCCCGAGAACATGGTAAAAACCATTCAAAATGCCCGAGCTATGTCAACACAGTCTCTCTACTCCCGGAAATGGTGTATTTTTGAAGCTTGGTGCATGGAAAGAAATATTATTTCTTTTTCATGTGACTTGGTCCAGTTCCTCACCTTTCTTCAAGACCTGCTAGAGAAAGCTCGTTCTTTCTCAACCATCAACGTGTTTTTATCAGCTATTTCAGCTTGTCACGAGGGCTGGGGGAGCAGGATGCCTGGCGGGCACCCGCTCATAATAAGATTTATGAAGGGCATGCTAAGGAAGAGACCCCCCAGCAGGATCTTGACTCCTGGATGGGATCTCACTCTGGTCTTGGGGGCCCTCTGTGATCCCCCATTCGAACCACTGAGCGATATTAAGATAGATTTATTATCTTATAAGACCGCTCTGCTTCTGGCTCTGTGCTCTGCAAAACGTGTGGGTGACCTCCATGCGCTGTCCGTGCACCCAATGTGTACCAGGTTTGACCCTGACGGGTCAAAGGTCACCCTAAGGCCCAATCCTGCGTATATCCCTAAGGTCTTGACTCTGAACCCCAGAAGTCTGGACTTTGATCTCTCTTCTTTTCCTCCTGCTCCTGTCCTCACTCAGGAACAGAAAAGGCTGAAGGCACTCTGCCCCGTGAGGGCTTTAAGCGCTTACATGCAGAGAACAGCTGAATGGAGGAAAACAAACCAACTGTTTGTGTGCTTTGCAGCCCCAGCTACTGGTAGGGCCCTATCAAAGCAACACCTCTCACACTGGGTGACTGAGGCCATAAAAAGGGCGTACAGTAGCAAAGGTCAACAGGTGCCCTCTGGAGTGCGTGCTCACTTCACTCGGGGCTTGGCCACCTCGTGGTCACTGTTCAAGGGTGTACCAGTTGCAGACATCTGTGCGGCTGCGAACTTGAGCTCAACAAATACGTTTGCAAAGCATTACAGTTTGGACGTTACTGCGTGTGATGTCACTCAGGCTGTCCTTTCTAACACACAGTAGAAAGCAGCCTTGGGATGCCTATTGAATAAAGGCGGACGTTTTTTTTTTCATTCAACCTTTATTTATACAGGCTAGCCTCGTTGAGTCACGGGGACTCATTTACAAGAGGGACCTGTCTCACTCACACCAAACAACCATCCACTCTCTCACTCACACCTAGGGTCAATTTAGAGTCACCAATCAGCCTAACAAGCATGTTTTTTGGTCTGTGGGAGGAAACCGGAGTACCCGGAGGAAACCCACGCATGCACGGGGAGAACATGCAAACTCCACCCAGAAAGGCCCCCGGACCGGGATTTGAACCTGCAACCTTCTCGCTGAGAGGCAGCAGCTCTACCAGTTGTGCCACCGAGCTGCCCAAACGTTCACACTAGGATGCATTTTACTGAGCATGTCAAGGGCGTGAATGAATTACGTTTCCATAGCATTTATGTTGCACCGAGAGACCTGACTGATAAGGGAACTGAAAGTTATGCACCATCATGTTCCCTGAAGGAAGGGAACGAGGTGCAACATACCTGGCCCTTTTCAATGCTGAAAGCTCAGTGAAGTGCATTTTGGAGGAAGTAGGATGGGCGTCAGCGCCTTAAATGCCCAGAGGGCGGGGTCTCTGGCGTGACGCTGACGCCCCTGCCGTAAAGGCGTGATTGTATTCCTTCAGGTAATCGCGCGGAGCGCAATTTCCCATAGCATTTATGTTGCACCTCGTTCCCTTCCTTCAGGAAACATGAGTTATGGTGCATAACTTTCAGTTATCATTTGGCACTTTTACATGAGCATAAAGGGTTGTTGTTTCTTTGTGGCTCTGTAATGGATAAGAGACCTGTCCTGGGTGTACCTCATATTAGCTGATGGAGACATGCACCAGCTCCCTGTGACTCCACACAGGATCAAGCAGGTATCTGCTGGATAAATTGTTTACCCTTTCATCGTCTCATTATTCAAATAAGCCACACTGAGGATACCAGAAGATCTTTTCAACCCAGTTTTTACTAGCAAGGGGGCAGAATTGTAAACAGGCTTACGTCTAAGCTCCAGTCACGAGGTCTGTCCACAGACAGTACTGTATAAAGAATTGTCTATTTAGAAGCTTATCAGGCAGAGGTGAGGCCAAAACAGCCTCTGCTTTCCAGCTTAGAGGCCTTGAAGTTTATCAGGTGCACAGGCTTCGTGCTCCTGCAGGCTCCTCTCTGTTCAGACAAAACAACTCTTAAGTCACACACTCATGGTCCTACATTAATTTAACGTGTGATAACATGCATGACCTTCACATTCTCCTGGCAGTTTCCAGGCGGTTCCTGATGGTTTGGAGGCTTTAGATTCATTCATAAATACAAAACCAACTTATACAAGAAATAATGTTGTCCAGTTTACTGTGCCCCCCCCCCCCACACACACACACACACACACATACACACACACACAATAGAGTCTAGTCTTACCACAAACAGAGAATATTACGCTATATGTGTGTGTGAGAGCACAACTCAATTGTGTCTTTGGGATTATTTTCTTTAGCAATAAACTCTTTACCGGGAGCTTCAGTATTGTATCAGGAATGTTGTCATCTCAGCACATTTCTCTGTTTATCTCCCCTCTGTCTGATGCTGTGAACATTAAAAGTGAGCATCAACATTTTTCTAAAGGATAAATTTCTATGTGGAATCTGTACACAGACAGGATGGTGTAGAATGTACTAGATGGAGCACCTGGAAGTTGTTCTCGGGTGGAAACATGTTTAGTGACCAAGCTCACATTCCCACATTGTAAAACCCTGGTGTTTATTGGTTTTCTGTGGGCGTAGAATGCAACATGAAGTGTTTGCTTTCAGTACCATGTAGCGGGATTATTAATGTCTTGCTGTGCACATTCAGCTGCAGAACTATGAATGCCTGCTTGTATTCTATCTGCATGTATTCATACATAACAATGCATAAAACCTCTCATAATATAATGTGAGTGAATTGGATTTGGTGCTTCTAAGGTTTCCTTTTGTGTATAAACTGAATAGGTGTAATGAACTGAGTCAGTGATAAAATAAAAAGAACATTCTTCTCACAAACATTTAGCAAGTCTTTTAATATGTCAAACATAAATGTGGTTCTACCTTCATAAAACCTAGATTAAATGTTTCGGTCTGGTCATTTTAAGGTTTAAAAAATGATTTTCTCATGTCTGAGTGCAGCTATTGAATTTCTCAGCAGTGCAGAGGCACTTTTGAACATTTATTTTTATATTTAGCAACCAAAACTTGCATGTTTTAAATATAAACTGCACCTACCTTATGATGTTCTGGCCTCCTATGGTGAAAAATCAGGTCATAAAGCTGAAAAAGATCCTATTTATTTCACTCCAAACACATCTGATACCATCAATTTGCCAGGACTTTGTTTTTCATCACTTTAGAATCAACTGGTTATCCTTCAGAAATGTTCAAATAAGCAACTAGTATTTTGTCTCTATAATAGATATTAATAAAAACTTTTTTTTAAATAAGAGACATTCCAACTGTGCATCAAAACCACACCAGTTCATACCAACATTAACTATCAAAAGGAAATACAAAGATGTACAATTGCACAAATATAGAGTACAAGAACATGCACATTCATAAAATCCGAGTATAATTAGTTTTATCTGTTTTCTCATTCAGAATTAGGATCCATTGTTTGTGAGCTCTCGCTGACAATTGTTCTAAAATGACCTTTAGTTTTGTTTTCCAAATACAAGTACTGATAACAAACGTCACCAGATTACTAAATGTCATCCTTTATTTTTAACATTAGGTGTACTCCATAGGATTTTTTTTTTATCCTACCAAGACAAAAACATGGAGTTCCTCTATCTAAGTTGTCTTCAAAGGATGAGTTGATTAGTGCCTACCAAAACAAACATGCAAATTAAGTTAATTAAGGTTTGATCCTCAAGTTTTATTGCTTTGTTTGAATTTGAAATTACATATTCATTTATACTAGTGGGACAATCAGATCATTTGAATCAATCAGTTAGCAGGAAAGGAACCTTCAACTTATGCTACGACATCTTCTTCCGGAGTGGACTTTGTTGCACTCCTGAACCTGATGTTGGATATTGACCTCAAATTAGCAGACTGATGAAGAAGCAGACTCGGGAGTAAAAAGGTAAGTGATTTTATTTACAAAGAGCAGGAAAAGTTCTGGTTGAGAGGAAAGCGAGGATAAGGTGTGTATGGACATCTTTCAGAGTTCCTAAAAATGGGAAGGTGTTTAATTTTCATACTTATGGTTGTTTTGTGAGTCGTGTTGGGGAGAAGACAAGGTCTTAGGTTTCCAAGTGGAGATGAGGTGTAATCCAGAAGGGGTGAGTAATCTTGAAGAGAGTGACAGGTTGAAAGTACATGGTAGTTTAAGTCCAGGCTGACGTTTGGCGATTACAGGAACAGAATGATAGGTCAGAAGGAGTGAGGAGGTTTCAGGAGACACGCAGGACTTGAAGGACACAAGATGATGTCAAGATTAGTCAAAATTTCACAAGAATATTTGGCTGTCACTTGAGTTATCAGAGTATCACATGGGCCCTCATTCACGAAAATGTTCGTATTTTTATCCTAAATTTCTCCTACTTTTGTTCGTACAAAGCGTTCGTACGAACATGCCACGTCAGATTCAACAAACTCTTCTATCCTCAAGAAAAGTGTGTAAATGGCTGCGTAAATTTAATGAATCCCACCTGTTCTATCAACCTGCGCGTGCTCGCGGAGAGGTCATTTACATAATTCCCACCCCTCAAAACACCATATAAGGCCACGTTTCCTGCCTTTTGACAGCAGGAAGTGTCCATTCATTCAAACTCAAGAAGTAAAAGGAGGAACTTCACGCGTTCGGAGATCTGCTCTCAGTCGCGCTGTGGCGCACC
>JBBPBX010026497.1:26154-38041 GCA_038048925.1 Garcialebias charrua | reverse complement strand
AGTGGTGAAGGCTGCACAGAAGTCTGTTGGAGTCAGTCTCCCCACCATCACAGACATTTACACCTCCAGATGCAGGAAAAGAGCCACCTGCATCATGAAAGACCTCACTCACCCAGCACACTCACTCTTTGCCCCACTCCCCTCAGGACGGAGGTTGAGGAGCATCAAATGTAGAACCACTAGACTGAGGAACAGCTTCTACCCTGAGGCTGTTAGACTCATGAATAAATAAACAATAAGAATAATCACTGCAAAATATCACATCATGCTGATGCTGATCTGTTTTCTTGTTGCTGTGTTCATCTGTGACCATCTGCTCATACAGACTCATGTTCGTGCTGCTGTTTATAATGATGTTTTTCCACTACATTAGGGCTTAGTGTATTACTAGTTGATGTTTTTCTTAGTTAATTCTAGATGTTATTACTGTTTTTCTCTTGCATTTGTTGTTGGATGTAACTGGGACCCCGTGTACATAATCTCGTTTTCATCACATGTACCACATGCGGTGCAAATGACAATAAAGACTCTCTGACTCTGACTCTGACTCTCTGATATACATACCAATGGACGTGATAATGCTAATTCAATCTCGCAAGTCGGGGACCACCTGTACAATCCCGCCACCTTCAGATAAAAGTGGCCAACACAGGTAGTTCTTGACTTGCGGCGGCTTCAACTTACGGCGTTTCAGCTATACGAACCGGCGTAGAAATGGAACTTGTTCGTAAGTTGGGGATCACCTGTACAATCCCCCTTCAGATAAAAGTGACCAATGCAATCCCGCCTTGACCGTGGAATAGGTGACAGGTGACAGGACTTGCAGTCTCCCCTAGCAACTTCATCTGCCATAGCAACTGATTCTGTAGTCTGTGATGTAAATGGCCTCATATACATACCAATGGACGTGATAATGCTCCTTCAAACTGTCATTTTACAGTCTCCCATGGGAGCTATAGGTAAAATATGTACAAGTACATATGTTTGGTAGTCCTAGTGTTAAGAGCAGAGCTGAACCAGCACAGTGAGAAAGGTCACGTGCTGCTGGATCACTGCTTGGACATTACGTGTCGCCCATTAATGATAAAGGGACAGTTGCAACGTGAGAACGTGGAGATGATTCTTTGTGCTTGGCGGACTTTAAACTGTTTGGTGATAGAGAGCCCAGTTCCCTTTGAATAACAGGAAGAGGAATCTGATTTAGCCCTAATTTGTTTACACACATAGCAGTTAGATCACATTTGCCTTTGTGAACGTTTGAAGCTTGTGGTTGCCTATGGGGTTCTGCCTGGCCCCACCGTCGTTAGATTCTGTCGACGCGCATCCCTGAGGCGCGGACATTTCACGTGTTTACTTGGTTAGTGTATTGACTGCCCCATCGTTCACCATGGAACGGATGCTGGAGCACGTGACCCCCCTCACCTGTCTCCGTGAGGGTTGGAGGGCCTGCCTGCAG
Organism: Garcialebias charrua; assembly: GCA_038048925.1. NCBI lineage: Eukaryota > Metazoa > Chordata > Actinopteri > Cyprinodontiformes > Rivulidae > Garcialebias > Garcialebias charrua. The sequence continues at coordinate 36,585 of JBBPBX010026497.1, read as the reverse complement.
ATGCCTCTGTGCCTGTCCGTTGCAGACGGAACAGAGGTACCCCGCTGGGGTTCATTGATTAGGCTAACATCCCGTGAGCCGCGAGGGAGGGTGGGGGAGGGAAATGGCCCCCTCCCTTTATGACGGCTGGTAGGCCAGAGGAACCCGTTCTGCAGAAGTTATTTGTGTTCGTTGTTGTTGTTTTTTTTAGTTTTTTTTTAGAGTCAATAAAACAGAGAGGAGCTGTTTTTTGAGCTTTATTCGTGCTTATGTGTAACATCATATATGACTTCATGTCACTCACATCAGGAAAAACATAATTTGTGCATGCAACAGAGTTACCAGCTTTTTGTACCGTGCTACAAATAAAGTCTGGACATGAAGAGATCATTTCCCGTACCGCGTGGGCGGGTGATCGTGTAAAGTCAAGACGTGAACCTGGTTCATCAGGCACGCTTTTGTCTGGAGTCCCGGTTCACCGGGGAGGCCCTGTTTTGTCTGACCGCCTGGTGGGGGACAAACCTGTTTTTGCTCCATGCGTGTTCGGTCCGAGGTTGTCCCGGCGGTTGTTTCTGCCGGTGCTCGTCCTCGTACGCGGCCGCTTTTTTGGTGGGGCACGCGTTGCCGAGCGGTGTCGAGGTTGTGCAGGTCTGCCCCCAGCAGACTCCCTGGGGGGGGGGAGCTTCTCTTGGGAATGCCCATCCAGAGAGCTTCAGCCTGTTTGCGCCTCTGGTCCAGCTTGGTCTGAATTTGATCCAAAGCTTTCCCAAACAATCCCGTCGGTTCTATCGAGTGGTGGAGAAAAGGCACCTTTTGTCCCTCGGGGAGATCAGTTAAAGTCATCCACAGATGGCGTATCGCGATGACCACTTCGGCCATGCCTCTGCCTTGAGCAACAGCGGCTGTCCCCATCATGCGGAGCACAAAGTCTGTTGCCCTGCGGGCTTCATCCAGCAAGTCAGCGGCAGCTTGCTTGTCCGTTGTTACCTGGAGCTGTTGCAGTTTTTCAGCCAGGTAAGCCTGCATCAACGCGGACGCGTTCATGGCGCGCGCCGCGAGTCCCTGAGCTCTGTAGCATTTCTCGAGCAGAGAAGCTGAAGCTCGACAAGCTTTGCTGGGAAGAGTTGGTTTTGTCCCGGATGACTTGGGAGCCAGGTGAGATGCCAGTGTGTCCTCAATTTGAGGCACGTTGGCTATTCCCACCTCATCCATCCCGTCCACGTCGAGGAACTGCGAGAGTGGTAACAGCATGGGAGCTCTGGGCTGAGGCCAGGTGCGAGTCAGTTCTGTGAGGAAGTCCGGGAACACGGGCATCCTTTGCCTCGTGGCGGCCTGTTGCTTTGAGTAAAAATAGTTTCCTGCCAGCCTCGTGACCTGTTGACGAGGCGGAGGCTCTGGCCATGGTATCTGCAGCACGTCCGCTGCTCTGTGACACAGGTCGAACAGAGCAGGGATGGAAAAGCCAGTTTCTGGGAGAACAGGTACCGGGGTTTGGGAGAGGTTTTCTTTTCTTCTTCTTCTAGTTTAGAAACTCTAGGAATCACAAGTAAACCAGAAGTCTGAGAGCTAAGTAGAAAACTTGGAACAGTAAGATCTTTAATATAAGATGGAGCTAGATTGTTGCTTTGTATGTTCAAAGAATAAGCTAAATTTTATTTTAAATTAGACAGAGAGCCATTGGAGAGAAGCTAAAACTGGGCAAATGTGATCTCTGATTTTGAAAGGCTGAAGGCTTTTTAAAGATCTCCTGATTCATGCTCATATCCAGGTACAAATCCAGCAATGTTCAGTCAGGTCCTCTGGACGGTTTCTTTTTTTGCTGAGACATTTCATCCTTCATCCAAAGGACTCCTTCAGTCCAAGAAGCCACAAACAAACTGGAGTCCCACAAATACCACATTCCCATGGTGGGAAAAAAACAGTTTGCTGGTGATAAGATAGTTTCTGGGGATGCCCTCTCCCCTGTCAACTCCTCTGTGGCAGTCATGCCAAATGAAAATGAAAATGATTTTTCTACCATGCCACATTAAGTCAGGTCCTCTGGATTTATTTCTTTTTTACAATCTTTTTTATGTTTTGTCTTTAATGCAAAAACTTAATTAGTCTGAGGAGCCACAACAAACTCAGTCTTTTGGATGAAAGACAAAACATTTCGACAAAAAGAAATGTCCAGTGGACCTGACTTGACTTTGATGGATTTTTCTACCTGGATTACTGAGCATGACTCAGAATATTTTGAACAACTTTGGCCATGACTGCCTCAAACAAATCGTCTGGGGAGAGGGTGGACTCCAGAAACCATCTGAGTACCTTCAAACTGGTTGACCCACTATGTGAAGGTGCTGTTTGTAAGACTGAGTTTGTTGCAGCTCCTTAGTCTGATGAAGTCTTTTGGAAGAAAGACGAAACGTTTCAATAAAATAAACAATCCAAAGGACCTGACATCACTTTACTGTAACTTTAACTATAACTTTATTCAGGTCTCTCTTGTTAATGAGTCCCCGAGGCTCAATGGGATTAATCTGCATAAATAAAGGTTGAATGAACTGGATTTTTTAAAGAGTTTTTTGGACACCCAAATAATGAAGAATTACAATAGTCTAGTCTAGAAGTGATAAATGCATGGAGCATTTTTCTGCATCATTTTGGGACAAGATGTTTTTAATTTTAGTAATTTTTTTATTTTTATTTGCCAGCACAGTGGTGCAACTGGTAGTTTGACGCCCCCTGCCGTAAAGGCGTGAATGTATTCCTTCAGGTAATCGCGCGGGGGTGCAATTCCCATAGCAATAGTGTTGCACCTCGTTCCCTCCTTCAGGGAACATGAGTTATGGTGCATAACTTTCAGTTATCTGTGTCACGTCACGTCATTATAAGCAACGTCACAACCTGTTGGTGGAGTGGGAGGATGAGTAGACGAGGTATTTGTATGATGTAAAGTTCCACATCCCTAGTATGCAACTTCTGTGTCCAAAGAGACAACATGACAGCATAGAGAACCAGAGATTGTATCTTCAATTTTAGACAATGGTGCTTAATGGACTCACTTTGTTAATCTTTGTTTATGTTAAAGAACCACAGTTGACCTGAGAAAGTGCAGTTTTGGAACTTTGAGACATTGATTTTGGGTCTTGAAAACTTGGGGAACTGGTTCTATTTTATTCAAGGTCTGAACCAGAACAGGCATTGCTGCAACTGTCTTGTCTTCAGGTCTCTGGGCTGACAGTTACGTTTCTGACCCATGAACTCCAGTTGGAACAATGAAATTTCAAGTGGTCCAATGCAAACAACTAGGTTTAAAATCTAAAGATAATAACTCTTCTGGATAAAACTATTTTATCTGTTATTAAGGTGTATAACAAATGACAGTAAGAGAAACTCTATAACAGTGAATGCATAATAAAATGCAAATCAGCTTCACTGCTAAATTAACTTTTGCCTTTTTCTTTCATAAATTATGTAGTAATCTCCTTTTGCCATCAAAGCTTCTTGTTGCTTCAATTCTTCTTTAGCTGTCAGTTGTGCAGAATGATGGAGAACAGAGCCTCTGTTTGACGTCATGGAGGCTGAGAGAATGCCCCAGCCCTCCCACTCAGGTGTTTGTTTTCACTTCATGCGTTGTAAGAGGAAACAGGTACCAGGTGTCATCTGAGAGCTAAAAACATTTACTGGTCCAGTGTTCAGCTTGTCTCCCTCAATGCTGACACCGACTCTTTTAATTTGACTCGTACTCACAGACCAGATGATGCCGTGAGCCAGACACAAACATCCAATTGGAGCACAATGAAACCAAACCATCATGCGTGCAGATATGTGTACTAATTATTCTGTAGATGTCTTTCAGTCCTGTACAACAACACATTACACTTTGTCATAAGACCAGCTTGTTTTTTTTTATTTTTATAACCAAGCAAAGTCAGGTGGATAAAGGCAAATGGTGCTTACGATGTCAAGTTGTCAACACCTCTTTTCTTTCCAGCGCCTGTTGGTTTCAGAGTCACTGCAATTTGACCTGAAAAAAGAATGATCAGACAGGATATTATCTAAGTGCAGGTAATAAATGTAGCATAAAGAGATGGAGAGCATAGGAATTTTAAGGAGAGCAGCTAGCAAACCTCTTTGAAATAAGATGCCACACGCCTCTTTCTCTGTGACCATGCACGCCACTGATGACAAGACCAAGATGGCATCTGCTGATAGCGACTGCTCATCAGCATCTTTATTTCATGGGCCACAGATGGGGAGGAGAACAAGAAAATGTGTGGGTGTGTATTGGGGATGTTTGTGTATTGTGAAACTGTGTGTTTGGTTACAAAGAAACGTGTGAACAAATGTCACAACACAACTTCTACTATGTGTGCCTTTGTAATTGTAGTTTCCAGTCTTTGTGCTTGTGGTTTTCAACATTGGCAAAAAATCTTACAAGTCAGATTTTTCTGGCCGTGATCTTGATCTGGGTTTATTGGGATACACAAAAAAGCTGGTGATAGGTTTGGGCTTTAGCTCTTTTTTGATGAAGAGCAAGTCATTTGACAGTACTGTATATTGTATTTTAAATGTGGTGCACGTGCAGTGTTAGGGCCAGTTTACACGGCGCGTATTTTGAGTGTAACCGCTACTTTCTCTTTGCGACTTTGCTTATCGCCTACACGACGCTGCTGGCCCCCCTCGATGACACCGATACTTTTCTGACCCTGCTCTCAAGGTGGAAGTTTTTCGCTGACCCCCCGCTGATAATGTAAACATCTCCCGTGGAGCTTTTGTGTCAACCACATGCGCGCAGCCCGCATGCGCGTGGACAGTCTGACATTTCACGTGTCACGTTGCAAAATATAACAGTTTAACAATAATAAACAGTATTTATGTTGGCGTGGGAGATGTAAATTTATCTGAACTACAGTATCTATCTGGACTCGTTACATTTTTTAAACAGTGCGTAACGTGCTGTGAAAATGAAGACACCAGGTTTATTTATTTATTTATTTATTCAGCACCAAAGTTTAAACACAAACACTGAGAATTAAACTGAACACACTATTAAAACACGTGAACCGAACTGTAACTACGTTAATGAACTGGACTCTTGCTGTGTGTTCATCTGGACCCATCAGAACCGCCGAACCGTCTGCCTGTCAACGACAGCTTCTCCACCTGGCAGAAATAAATAAATAAATAAATAAAAACTCAGTTGTTGTGTGATCAAAGTAAACACAAGCAAACATTATATTAAGAACGTTGATTTACCTGCTGTAAGTCAGCTGTTTATCACGCTGGAAAGTCCGGTTCTGGTCCACAGTCCACTCAGCGGTTCTGGTCCACAGGCTCAGCGTCTGGTGTGCAGCTTGTTAGATGAAGCGGGTCCCACTGACTCAAATCTGTTGACTCTTATCCAAATTCCAGCTTTAACTTGTTGTTAACTTGTTGACAACAACTTGTAGTTAGCTGATTTTAGCCAGAGAGGAAAACAGACGAGGCAGCTGCTCTGTTTACCTCAGGCAGCGCATGCGCAGTAGTGAAGGTTCCAAAAATCACAGCGCCATCTAAAGGCCCAGCATGGTAACTACAGTGAAATCATGAGGACGGGGGGTGGAGGGGGAGAGAGTCGTATCCACAGAATTCGACAGTGTCAACGCAAAACTTTTCACCTAATTAACATACCCAAAACATCCGTTTCCCCCACACAGTGTCCGTGTAAACAGGGCCTTAATAGAACTGTCGCCTCTCTGTGTGAAGGCTGCTGGACCTCTTCAGGTGGAGTTTGCATGTTCTATCCATGCATGAGTGTTTTTTATTCCCAGGTTCTCCAGTTTCCTCCCACAGACCAACAACGTGCATGTTGGGTTCATCGCTAACTCTAAGTTGTCCCCAGGGGCAGCGTGTGAACGACTCAAAGGCTGAAGGATTTCTGACTGGTTTGTCAAATCTGGGACTTACTGTAGTGTTATGTTTGGCATATTTTTATCCAGCCATCCAGCCAGCCAGCAAGCCATCATCCTGCCATCATCCAACCATAATCCAGCCATCATCTTTCCAGCCATCCAGACATTTTCCAGCCATCATCCATCCATCCATCCAACATCCATCCATCCATCATCCATCCATCCATCCATTCATGTGATTCTCACTAAAATACTGGCTGCAGCAGCTGGTGGAGAAAATGTCCACATTACCAAAGTATCATTGTATTTTCTGACCAGTGCTTTTAGCTTTTTGTGTTTTTAACATCTCTGTATTCTGTTTTTACAATGTATTTGTCTTTCAATTTCATTTATCTTATATTTGACCTTTTAGAGTCTGTTTACACATCTTTACTGTTGGTCTAAATGTCTCTACTCTTCAGTGTCTCACTGCTTTTATGCCCATATGAAAGTTAGCTGAATGCTGCTCCTTTTAGATGTCTCTGTTGTAACTAGTGGTAAAAAGAAAAGGCTTGGAAGTCACTTAATCACAAAAAGTGATTTGTTTTGACTCAGAAAGCTTCTCTTCTTTCTACAGTGTTGGTTTTATCGCAAATAATGTACATTTTTATCTTGTTATTTTTTTTAATCATTTTTCATATCTATGTCAATTTTTAGTTAAACATAATCTCAGTTTTCCTGCAAATCCCGAGCATATGGTGGGAATTTGCAAGAAAAAATCTTAGAATCTCCATTTTTCAAATTTTGGGGAGTCTGGATCCTTGTGAACTACCTGTGGCACAAGATCTTTGCTTCAAAATGTGGCATCATTTTTGGATTCAGCCTTGTTTATCAGTTAGCCAACAATATCACATAAACCAATGAATGGATTAAAAAAAATTACATTTGTTTTAAAAGTTTGATTAAAACCCTTTAACAACTCCATTGGTCATCCTAAAATTATCTTAGTGTGAAAGGCTGTGGGTGATCTGTATTCCTTTCAGGAAAACAAGACGTTCTGATTTGTCCTGTATTTCATACATTTTTTTTACTTTTCATCAATTGTATCATTTATTTATTAATTAATACCCTCTTCTCCCTCTTGCCTGCTTTTACCAGTGATGAAGGGCCAGTCCTCTCGGTTCGATCAACACATGTGAGGCTGGGATGTGCCTGTCATTAGAAACAGCAACACTGGCCAATTTTTGTCTGAGTAAAAACAAGTTCTCCACAAAATAAACAGTGTCACTGTGGGCAAACACAAAACGTTCTGTTTTCTCAATGTTAGAGATTTCATATTTCATTTCTGCATTTTACAGGTTCCAAAATGTCATGGGATTCTGCTGTTATCAACACGTGGTTTGACCAAACATGACTAATGCTTTCTGAAAGGACGGACATTAGTCATGTTTGGATTTAAATCCAAAACATCTCTTACAGTCCTTCTGGAGGTGGAATTCAGGACAGTGGGTTTTAATTCAGTTCAACTTTTATTTATACAGGTTAGTCTCTTTGAGCCTCAATTACTCATTTACAAGAGATACCTGTTTTTAACAAAGAATGATGACAACAGTAGACAACAATGACAGCAGTAGACAATCATAAAAAAAGGCATATAAATACATTAAAAATTGAAGAAAATTATGTTAAAAAAAAACAAAAAACAAAGACAGCTACATTATAAAGCAATATAAAATACTAAAAACAGGAACATGTCTGCATTGGTTTTTGCCAGGAACTTAGCAGATGTTTGAAGCAACTTAGAGAGGTCACGTTCATTTCAGGATCTGCGCAGGAGCTGGATTCGCTGGACGCCGGGGCCGGTTCAAGCTGGAATCAGGACCGGCCGGCGTGGAAGGATGGACCCAAAGCAGGAGGACCAGATGGCTCGGAGAGACAAAAATGACAATTAGTGAACTGCACTAACATCATACAGGATGAATTGCTGGTGAGGCAGCAAAAACTTACCAGGCCCCCAAAGGGGACCCTTGGTGCAGACAAAGCAGGAGCCCGTGGGAGAGCAGTTGGAGCAGACCAGCAGAATCATGACACCATGGAAGGACAATTAAGAAGAGAACCAGGTGAGAAACATGTGACATCCTCACAGTTCGAGAGATTCAGATCTTTTTGCAAGATATTCCAGGAAAAAGGAACGGAGTAGGAGAAGGCCCCTTTGCCTACTTCAGTCTGCACTGAGGGGACACTGCATGTAATAATGTCCTGAGAGTGCACACTGTAGCTGCACTGACGATGTGACAAGTAGGAGGAGATGTATGAAGGCAGCAGACCAAGAAGTGATTTAAAGATTAATGTACCAGTGGGGGAGTCTACATGAAATTAATGATGACCAGTTAAACAGTGAATACATGGTGCAGTGGTGGGTACTGTAGTTCAAGCCAGTTGTGAATCTTAGTGCACGTGATAGACAGTCTCCAACATCTGCAGAGTGCTTGTAGGAGCACACGAGAAGATGTAAAAAATGGCAGGTTGGCTTTCTTGGACTGTGAGGTCTCAGTTTCTGATAGAGGAAATTTGCAAACTGAGGTGTACCGCAAACCCACACACACAGACCAGTATTTACAGTTTGACTCCCATCACCCTCTGGAGCACAAGTTAGGAGTCATCAGGACTCTGTACCACAGAGCAGACAGCGTCCCCACTAACTCAGCAGCCAGACAGAAGGAGAAATCACACACAAAACAGGCTCTAGAGAAATGTGGATATCCTAACTGGGCCTTCCTGAAAGCAGAGAAGAAACCCAAACAGGACTCCAGCCAGCCATCAGGTGAAAAGAAGGAACCCAGACCCAGACCAGTGGTCATTCCGTATGTTGCGGGAGTTTCAGAGACATTGAGACGTTTATTTTCTAAACACAACGTCCCAGTGGCTTTTAAACCCCAAAATACATTACGACAAAGACTGGTTCATCCCAAAGATCCAGTCCCCCGGCACAAACAGAGTAATGTTGTGTATGCTGTTCAGTGTCAGGAGGGCTGTGATCAGTCTTACATCGGGGAAACTAAACAGCCACTGGCCAAAAGGATGGCCCAGCACAGAAGATCAACATCATCAGGTCAGGACTCTGCGGTCTACACTCATCTCCAGGCCAGCGGTCACTCTTTCAGGGATGAAGATGTTCACATCCTTGATAGAGAGGAACAATGGTTTGAGAGAGGAGTAAAGGAGGCCATCTTTGTGAAAAGAAACCGTCCATCATTAAACAGAGGTGGAGGCCTCCGGGTTCAACTGTCCCCCACTTACAATGCTGTTATTGCTAGTATCACTCAGCCCTCTGTGAATAGCAAACAACCATCAGGGTGTTAACGATCCATCGTCAGGCTGATGGTCCTCCTTGATCATGTGAGCAGCTGGTTTCGGCTGTCATCAGCCAACTGGTTGATCCACTGTGGGAGGGTGCTATTTATAAGACTGAGCTGAACTCAGCTTCTCAGACTGAGGAAGTCTTTCGGACGAAAGACGAAACGTTTCTACAGTTTTTTTGTTTTTTTTGCTTTGTTTTGTTTTGTTTTTTGAATGTCCAGAGGACCAGACTTAGCTTCTTTGGATTTTTCTACCTGGATTATTGAGCATGCATCAGAGTGCTTGTAGGAGCGTTCATGTAAATAATGTCACCTAAGTTAATGGAGGAAACAAACGTAGCAGCAACAGGGTGTTTCCTAGCATTCAGAGTTAGACAGGATCTAGTTCTAAAAAAGAAATCCATTTTAAATTTCAGTTCATTTACCAAGTTTTCCACGAGATGTGAATTGACCAAAGTATCCAAATATTTGTAGGAATTGACAAACACAATAGGGACACCATTTGAGGATAGAATCGTAGGAAGAAAAGCTGGGACTGACTTCCTGTTTGAAAACAACACCCCTTTGGTTTTATCAGCATTTAAGACAAGTTTGAGATGGAACATATCTGACTGGATGATGTCAAAAGCAGATTGCAAAAGCTGGAAAGCCTTAGCAACTGGTTTAGCTCAACAATAAACAACTGTGTCATCAGCATAGAAATGTAAGGATGCATCAAGGATGCTCTGACATATTTCCCTATGTAGATTGTAAAAAAGGTGGGACCTAAGACAGAACCTTGTGGTACACCATTGTTCACAGTTAGATAACTGGAAGAAGTACCATTATGTTGAACACATTGCCTCTAATCTGAGAGATAGAGAACCAACCAATGGTGTGATCTGAGAAACCAATTTCTGAGAGCTTCTGACATAAGGTGTCATGATCCACAATGTCAAAAACTTTAGGCAAGTCTAAGAAAAGTGCAGCACAATAATCTTTAGCATCCAATGCTTCAACAATGTCATTAAAAACCTTCAGCGAAGCAGTCGTGCTGTGTTGTTTCCTGAAACCAGATACATCTTTACATTGTGTATATATATATATATATATATATATATATATATATATATATATATATATATATATATATATATATATATATATATATATATATATATATATATATATATATATATATATATATATATATATATATATATATATATATATATATATATATATATATATATATA
>JBBPBX010026497.1:14926-25784 GCA_038048925.1 Garcialebias charrua | reverse complement strand
TATGGGTGTGTGTGTGTGTGTGTGTGTGTGTACACAGCCACGCCTATCATTTGAGGAAACCATTTTTGTATTGCTTTAAAATATAGGGGTGTGGATATTGACTTCGAGTGGCTGCTTCCAGGTGTAAGAAAATTTCCTTTGGAAAATTGGGTTGCCACTGCCATGTAAAAATCCAAGATGGCTGCCACCATATATATATATATATACTGTATTGCATATAAACCGGACAGCCCATTCATTTGTAGAAACTAGGCTTTCTAGTTTTTACAGTGGTTAAAAGTGTAGTTTCTTCAAATGATTGTGGTGGTCAAAGATTAATCAATAGTGGCCAAGGCCACCATTAGCCATCCCCTGGCTCTGTCATTACCTGGTGGTGGATAAAGTTGTTCCCTCCACTTGCCAAGATCCTTCACTTTGCTCCATCTCACGCAACCCCCAATTTTTTTTAAAGCAATGTGTAACACCTCCTCACTTGAACATCTTGCACCAAAAATATTGTTTACTTGCATTCTCTGTTCAATTCCAGTCCAGAAATACACATCTTGAAAACTGCAAACATTCACTTTTCACTTTCCTCAGCGATGGGGGAGATCGGCCTGCCGCTTGTTTTCTGCTTTTTATGTTCATCCCCTCTGGTTTCTGGACAAAGGATTTTTTTTCCTGCAGTCAAAAGGAAGGAAATGTGAAAATGTGTTTTGAAACAGAGCAGAAAGAGAAACATCTGAGTTTGATCAACATCATCACTTTCACCAACTGTCTTTCAGTGTCCTTGAATTGAGATGAGATCTTTATGTTGGAATGGAGTTCAGTGAGAAGAGCAGGTGTTCTGCGTCATCCCCAGCAGTGAAAAACTGTTTCAGCCACAGATATACAACCAGTATAAAAAAAAGTGTGGTCTGAGAAGGAAATATGAGGAGGGGGAAAGGCTTGATATCCTATTATGTCCTGGGAGTTCCTGCCAACTGGAACAGTGTTACAACTAAAACAATTGCATCTGTGTCCTGGAAATTAGGTGATAACCTCTTTCCTGCTTTTGCAGCCTCTCTAACCTGATTTTGCTTTCACAGCTTGAGGTTCCAGTTTTGAGGGCATAACAGTTTCTAATCCAATTTGTCACATACATGTGAGCGTTTTTTTCCTGCCTGGCGATTTAAACGTGAGCTGCGGGGAGGTCGTGTAACAATTTGCAGATTTCCTCAACAGATGCACAAACTCCACGGATACCTGCACGTACTGTGCTTGAAAGACGATTCTGTTTGCTCTATTTGACTGTGCACCCTGAACATTTACGTGTCTGCATATGTTTGTTTAAGTGTGCCTCCAAGTTTTCCGTGCAGATTACCAGTCTGCAGCAGACTTGTCACTGCTCGGTGCCAGCACGCAGATGTTTGGCCACCGTCTTTTCAGCAGGAATTCATCTGGAAACTGTAGAGATAAACAGGGGAGACAGTTCATAGAGACCAACGAGCCTGTGATGTCCGACGGCAGAAAGGTGATACTCCTGTGCTGTTTTTTAAAAAGTGTTTATGATCAGAGGGATTACATTTTTTCAGGTTTTTTTATTTTTTCATTCCAGGAACATATAAATTTGACTGTCAAAATAAAAAAAGAAGCAGTTTGTAAACAGTCGTAGATTTGGGCCAAAGTTTTTGTTTATGTGAATAAGTAACCTTGGCTAACGACATTTCAAACAAGATTATTTTACTCCATCTATTAAAGTAAATAAAAATGAAATCTAAAAAAATACATTGTTCAGTATTGTTATTATTATTATTGCTGTTGTTGTTGTTTTCATTATACCAATTCACAATTTTTAAATGTGTAGGTGGAGGGATGGATGGATGGAAGAATGGATGGATGGATGGATGGATGTGATAGATAGGTAGGTGGTTAGGTGTTTAGGTGGACAGACGGATGGACTGATAGAATGCAGTGGAAAGTAAACTGGCAGACAGGTGATTTGTCTGCTGTAATGCTCAATTAGAGATGCTAATTCGGAATAATGGGATTGTATGTAAATAATCATGACTCGGGATTATCTTCTTCATCAGATTGATGAAATGAGCTTCTTTCCTTCTAAAACTTTTTTCCCCAAACCGCTTTTGGTGATGCTGTTTTTGTGATCTTCACTTCCTTACTGTTCATTCATTCATGGGTGAGCTTATTGATGAAATGGGTGAGCTTATTGATGAAATAAGCTACATGCTCCCTTGAAGGCAAGACTGGTGTCTTTCTCCCGTTCAGCCCCCCGTGTACACTGATGAGCTGCGCAGGATGAAGGCAACTGGCCGTGCTATTGAGAGACGTGTAAAATCATCTGGTCTCTCTGTACATAAGCAGGCATACAAAGAACATCAGAAAGCATACGTCTATTCTCTTAAAGAAGCAGGGGCAGCACGGTGGCACAACTGGTAGAGCTGCTGCCTCTCAGCGAGAAGGTTGCCGGTTCAAATCCCGGTCCGGGGCCTTTCTGGGTGGAGTTTGCATGTTCTCCCCGTGCATGCGTGGGTTTCCTCCGGGTACTCCGGTTTCCTCCCACAGACCAAAAAACATGCTTGTTAGGCTGATTGGTGACTCTAAATTGACCCTAGGTGTGAGTGTGAGAGTGGATGGTTGTTTGGTGTGAGTGAGACAGGTCCCTCTTGTAAATGAGTCCCCGTGACTCAACGAGGCTAGCCTGTATAAATAAAGGTTGAATGAATGAATGAAAAAAGCACGCTCCAAGTATTATTCCAACATCATCAACACCTGCCCTGGTAACTCTAAACAGCTCTTCTCCACCATAACTCATCTGCTTAATCCCATTAAACAAACTCCTGAGGAATCTGTTCAAAAATGCAACCTGTTCCTTTCATCATTTAAAAACAAAGTTGACACTATCAGATCTCAGCTCCACAACCTCCCTGATCTTCGTTTACCATCTTCCCGTCTGCATTCTAGGTCCCAGAGCAGCTTTGTTGATGTTGTTCAGAATGAGGTGGAGTCCATCATCAAGAAAATGAAGCCTTCATCCTGCGCCCTGGATCCCTTCCCCTCGTCTCTCATAAAATCCAATCACTCTGCAATTAGCCCATTAATCACACAAATAATAAATCAGTCTCTACAATCTGGTCATGTTCCACTGCCTCTAAAACTGCCATCATTAGGCCTCTTCTGAAAAAATCTAATTTGGATCCCAACATTTTTTCTAATTACCGCCCAATTTCCCACCTCCCATTTCTGTCTAAAGTGCTGGAAAAAGCAGTTGCTGCTCAGCTGCAGGACCACCTACAGCAACACTCTCTGTATGAGAAGTTCCAGTCTGGATTCAGAGTAGCTCACAGTACTGAGACTGCATTGCTGAGAGTTACAATGATGTCCTCATGGCTGCTGACACTGGTTCTCCCTCCATCCTTGTCCTCCTTGACCTCACTGCAGCTTTCGACACTGTGGACCATAGTATCCTCCTCCACCGTCTTCATGTGGAGGTCGGTCTCTGTGACACTGTCCTGGACTGGTTCAAATCTTTCCTCTCCAATAGGCTGGAATGTGTTAGTCTTGGCAATGCCACTTCCCAGACAGTCGGTGTCTCCTGTGGTGTCCCTCAAGGGTCAGTTCTGGGGCCCCTGCTGTTTTCCCTTTACATGCTGCCTTTAGGTCAAATTATTAATCAGTTCAACATTTCTTTTCACTGCTATGCCGACGATACACAGCTTTACATCAGGACTGGAGCATCCTCATCATCCCCATCTCCATCTTCACTCACTGCCCTCTCTACCTGCCTGGAGGAAATAAGGGCATGGATGAATCAGAACTTTCTTCAATTAAACTGCTCCAAGACTGAGGCCATAATGATTGGCACCCCTCACCAGATACAAACATCAACTTTAACAACAATCTCCTTCTCTGGTCAAGACATCCCCCTCTCCACCTCTGTTACAAATCTTGGAATAAAAATGGACTCTCATCTTACATTTGAAAATCACATTAAGCATCTGTTTAAAACCTGCTTCTTCCATCTTCGAAACATCTCCAGACTTCGCCCATCTCTGACTTTTTCTGATGCTGAGAAACTCGTCCATGCCTTTGTCTCCTCCAGGCTCGACTACTGCAACTCCCTGTTTATTGGAATCCCTGGCAAAATCTTCAGAAGCTTCAATATATTCAAAACAGTGCAGCAAGGATTTTATTGAGAGCTCGTAAATTTGAACATATTACACCCATTCTCCATAACCTCCATTGGCTTCCTGTCACCTACAGAATTCAATACAAAACTGCTCTCATTACACACCAATGCTTACACGGAACTTCACCTGCCTATCTAAAGGACATTCTTGCACCATATTCATCCACCCGGTCTCTATGATTACAGAACAGTAATCTACTTCACATTCCACGAACCAAGTTAAGGACCATGGGAGACCGGGCATTCTGTGTGGCTGCCCCCCGCCTATGGAACTCCCTGCCTGACTACCTGAGAGCTCCACAGTCACTGGTTGACTTTAAACAAGGCTCAAAGACCTTTTTCTTTTCTTTTTTCTTTATATGTATGTATGTATATATATGTATACTGTATGTATATATATATTTAAAAAAAATTCCCTCAAAAATATTCAAACATTCTTTTGATGTAATTGGTCCTTGTGTTTTGTCATTTATTAACAGCTGTCTATCTTCAGGTTTTGTGCCATCTGCTTTCAAACATGCTGTGGTCAGGCCTCTTCTCAAAAAACAGGCCTAGATCCTACAGCTCTCTCTAATTTCAGGCCAGTTTCCCATCTGTCATTTTTATCAAAGGTCCTAGAAAAGATTGTTTTTATTCAACTTCAATCTTTTCTAGAGCTCAACAACCTGTTTGAAAAATTTCAGTCAGGTTTTCGAGCTCGTCACAGTACTGAATCTGCACTGCTCAAAGTGCAGAATGACATTCTTCTGTCTCTGGATGCAAAAAACCCTGCTCTGCTGGTGATGTTAGACCTCTCAGCAGCTTTTGACACCGTCGACCATCAGGTACTAATCAACCGTTTGTCTCAGCAGGTTGGCCTCCAGGGAGCTGTGCTTGAGTGGTTCAAATCTTACCTGTCTGGGAGAACTTTTTCTGTCATGATAGGTGATCTGTCCTCCTCTTCATCAACCCCTCTGACCTCTGGCGTACCACAGGGATCTATTCTAGGGCCAGTCCTCTTCTCTCTTTACATGCTGCCATTAGGATCAATCATTGCACGTCATAACCTGTCTTTTCACATGTATGCAGACGATTTACAAATCTATCTGCCAGTCACTCCCAACCCCTCACTCAGTTCAAACACTCTTGTCAACTGCTTAAATGACATTAAGCACTGGCTCTCTCAAAACTTCCTCCACCTAAACACAGATAAAACTGAATGCATTTTATTTGGTGCACCTGATGACACCAGCAACATCCTTCCCAGTCCCAGTTTTGGTTTTCCCCTCCCCCACTTCAACCCGGTGGTCAGAAATCTTGGAGTGCAGCTTGACTCCAACTTAAAGTTTGATAAACAGATCAGTTCTGTTGTCAAGACCAGCTTTTTCCAGCTCCGTCTGCTCTCTAAAGTCAAGTCATTTCTCAGCCGTGGTGATCTGGAGAAGGCCATCCATGCCTTTGTGACCTCCAGACTTGATTATTGTAATGCTTTGTATGTTGGTATTAATCAATCCTCCATCTCCCGTTTACAGCTTGTACAGAACTCTGCCGCGCGCTTTTTGACCAACACACGAAAATATGAACACATCACTCCTGTCCTGTCCTCTCTACACTGGCTCCCGGTTCAGTTCAGGATACAGTTCAAGCTGCTGCTGTTTGTTTTCAAAGCTCTGAATGGACTTGCACCTCTCTACATCTCAGAACTTTTGAAAGTCCACCAGCCCGGCAGAGCTTTACGATCTGCCAGTCAACACCTGCTGGAGGTGCCTCGCTCAACAAACAATGGGGAGACCGGTCATTTTCTGTTGCCGGCCCAAAAGCCTGGAACAGTCTCCCCCTTGAGCTGCGTGCCACCTCTGATCTGACTCTGTTCAAAACCAGACTGAAGACCCACTTGTTCAAAAAAGCTTTCAGTGTGTAACTTTTATTACTTTTGGTATTTTAGTATGTAGCATTTTTATTTCCATTGCCTTCTTTTATTGCTGTTGTCTTATTCTATTTTCATTGATTTATTGTTCCAGTTTATTCATCTTTTTATCCTGTTAAGCACCTTGGTCAATGCAAGGCATTGTAGGAAGGTGCTATACAAATAAAGTTTATTGTTATTTTAAAGTTTATTAAACACGTTTAAGTAAAACTTGTATGTCTGAAAAAAGGAACATTAGATCTAACAAAGGAATAGAAAGAAATGTGTGCTCACCAACATGCATTACATGTTGGTGAGCCTTATACATAACTAATAAAATTTTATAATCAACCAAGTCGTGAAATTTCAACAATTTCAGTTGACAAAATAATACATTAGATGGATGATGGCTATGTTTTTGAGTGATAACTCTTATTGCTCTTTTCTGCAAAACAAAAACAGGATTTGTAGTTGTCTTTGCCTTCCCCCATACCTCATACAATAGACCAAGTGTGGAACAATTAATGTATTGTACAACATATACAAAGTTTTATCATTAAACAAGTCCCTGACAGCAATGCAATGGATTTAGCTAATTTTGTTCTTAAATAATTTATGTGAGGTTTCCATGTTAGTTTCTCATCAATAACAACACCCAAAAACTTTACTTCATTGACTCTACTAATCTCCACACCATCAACTCTGAACTGGACATCAACAGTTCCTTGTCTATTTAAATATTATATAATTAGTTTTATCTAGATTTAATGATAATTTATTTAGTTCTTATTTCGAACTCGGGCCCGAAGCCTGGCCTGACTCGAATTTGGGCCAGATCATAATAATGTGCTGGATGGGTCAGTGTCTGGCTTTTGATTGCGTCAGTGGACGCTGACGATCCAATTATATGGCAACATGGTTTGCCATATAATCATCATAGACATGCGACCATTTGACGGCGAGCTGACGGGCCTAAGAGGTTAAAAAAAAAGTTCAGCTAAGCTTCAGCTGGACTGCCAGCGATGCATCAAAGCTCAAATGGACGTTCGTTCAGCCGCTGCACTCTGTGGACGTGCACAGCCGACGACCCAAACAGGTGAGATCCCAAAATATCCTCGCAGACATGTCAGAGCAGGGTCCGTGTCTGAATAATGCAGAATGCAGGCAGAAGCAGGGATTTAATGCACTTTGACGGCCACGAAACGGACAAACACCTCCTCAGCTCAGATCTTCTGCCGACCGTTAACTATGATTAAATAAATAAATAAAAAACTATAAGCAGTAAAATCCTAATTAAAAATGTCCGGGGGGGTTCAGACCTGTAACTACAGGTAATTATTCGGGTTTGTAAATGACGGCTACGGGCTGGGTCATTTATTTTAGGTCTGAATGCAACTCTCATTTATCACACATGTTCAGCTCACACTGCAGTTCGGTGTTACTCCCACTATCCCAGTTATAATTCTGTTGTCAGAAAAGTGGGTGTAAAGAACAAATTCAGATCCTCTTCCTAAATTCATCGTGGTTCAAACAAAAAAAGAGCCCCCCCACCTCAAAACGACGACTCACACAATGAACCCTAAACACGTTGCTGATTCTGAAGTGAGTAAAGTCGAACTACAGGAAGCAGCACGACACTTTCAAATCCAGCTTCACTTCCTACAAAGTAAAAGTAGAACTGGGCATGAAACAGGATGTAAACCCTGACCGCTGTCCTCACATCCACAACATCAATCATTAACCACACCTTCTGGTTTTTGTTTCATGAGGATGGTTTTATTTTGCAACCCTTGCCCGTTCTTCTCTCCACGTGAAGTTTTTCTGAGCCAGTCATTTTCCACCGTGCCAAGATGTTTTTTCATGGATTTATCTCAACAAGAAGCGCATGCTCTGCTCGTGACCGTCATCAGGGGGTTTAGATCTTCCCCAGTGGAAGCAGACACAAGAGCTGACTGAAGCAACTCTGTGTGAGCTCACAGTCAAAGATCATCGCTGGGTGAACAGCACATTGTTCTGCTCCGTCCAACAGACACGCTGCTTTTTCACTACAGCTCACTAACTGTTCCCAAACTCAGCAAATAAAACTCACACGTCAACAAAAACAAAGTTAAAAAATACCTTTCAGTTGGTAAATCATACCAGTTAAAGCTGCACTATGTAACTTTGTAATGCAGTCTAATTTTTCTAACAATATATTTTTAACATATTTCTTCACTCTGTCACTATCTACTGACAGACTGATGTTAGACAAAGTAATCTCTGAAAAAAACTATAGTCCCCTTGCTTCTCTATCAGCATTTATAAAAACACTAAAAACACAGAGTGACCCGGACAATGACCAGCCAATAAAAACAGAGTTGTTTGTCACGCCCCAACCCACGCCCCCGCCTGTCCCAGCCCCAGCGCCGCGCACGTTCTCATTCAAAGGATTGCAAAGCGATGCAGGACTGATTTGTATGTGACACAAATGTATTAAATATCCCTTCTTCATCCCAGAGCTGGACTTTTATTTTGTTTTTTTGCCAAAAGTCAAGTGATCGCTTCATCCTTCACTGACAGGAATGAGGAAATGGATTTGTCACGAGCGAAAAAAAAACTCATGTCCAACGTGGCTGGTGAAGCTCTGCAGATTTCAGGGTGTTTTTGTGTTGTTGGACCAGTGCTTCATGGTTTTATTTTATTTTTTTGAACGTTTTATTAACATATAAACACAGAATATTGAAGCGGCTCCGAGCGGACATGCAGCAGGAGGCGGAGCTGAACTCAAGTTCAGCAGAGCACGGACTGTAGAATGCTTTTCCCTGCTGAAAATATTTCTAAGTCCTGAGCACAACAGAAAGTTATATAGTGCAGCTTTAATACTCCCCCCATGTTTTGCACTAAAAAGTGCTTACATTAGGCCTTTAATCCAAAATGTGTTTTGAAACATTCAGAGTGCAGGAATGTTCAAATAAACCTGGTTGGCTTCCAAAACATTTAATGTAAATTACAGAAACATTGCCTCATGCACAAACCGTTCGTACGCACAGATTTGTGCTTAAACTGTGCTTACGAGTGATTTAGGAGCATATGTGGCATTCAACAATGTTCACGTATCCTACGATTTTTTTCAGATACGAACAAAATCTACGTGTGGTCCGGACCTGTCGTATATTTTACGAGCGGTCCGTCTGCTGTCATCCAGACAGCATTACTCCACAAATAACTTCATATTTCGTTATTTAGGAAATGTTTAGAGTTTAAAAAAGTAACGCACCACAATTGTTTTTGACAATAGGTTCTGTTTGAAGTCGAATTATAATTTTAAATGTAATAATGACTAACGGATTAAAGTATTTAAATGAAAATCAATTTGTTATCAATGCCGTTTTCTAACACTACAATATTAATATGAAGATCTCAAACTGAAATCAACTTAAACCATGAATTAATTTAAGTTTAATTTGCCGCGGTATCGCAGACTTCGGTAAGCCAGACTTTACACAGACTTCCTCCAGCTGCTGTCATAGCTCTGATGTGGCTCAGTCAGTAGAGCACTGCGTCGCAGTTCCGAAGGTCATGGGATCGCCTCCCGTGGGAGGACAACGTTTTTTTTTTTTTTTTAATTCATTCCAGATTTAAAAAACACAAGAAAACTATTTACAATACAACAAGAAATAAAGCATAAAGCCTTTTTAATTTGGAATGAATAAATAATCTAAAGTAAGAAGGAAAAAAAAAGAATCATACCTTGTGGGACTCGATCCCACGAGGTGTAGAAAAAAGGTTAGGAACAGCTAACAGTGCAATGCTTTAACCAGTAAGCCACCAGTACGCATGCATGTTTCGAGATCCACATTTATTATAAACAAACTTTCTTTGGTTTTAGCTGGTCATTTACTTCCATGAGTGACGCTGCTAATAAGGACAGATTTTCTTTTCTTGTCCTCAGAGACCACAGAACTTCATCCTCCGCACCGGTAGAGTTCTTCTTTTTTACTTTTCGCTGTCATTTTATGAACGTACACGTTCTGCCTCTGAGGCAGGAAACGTAGCCTTATATGGCGTTTTGAGGGGTGGGAATTATGTAAATAAGCTCACGCGTGCACGCGCAGCTGTTTAGAACAGGTGAGATTCATCAACTTTAAGCAGCCCGTTTACACGCTTTTCCTGTGGATAGAAGAGTTTGTTGGATCTGACGTGGCATGTTCGTACGAACACTTCGTACGAACAAAAGTAGGAGACATTTAGGATAAGAATACGAACTGTTTCGTGCATGAGGGCCAATGTTCAGGAATCTGACTGAAATGAACGGAACAAAGTCTTTTTTTATAAAATGTGCTTGTTGCAGCTTGTGCATCAGTCTGATAATAAAAATCCCACGTGGAACAGAAGAAAACATTTAATTTGTAATCTACATTTTTCATCACTAATATAAATTTCACTGACCTGTGTCAAAATCTAAACAACTTGAAACAAAAAAACAAACAAAAAAAGTATATATTTAAAGTGAAAAACAGCCATGACGGCTCCTTTACTCCTTGTTGCTGGAAACGATGCCGTCCAGGCTCTCCACCTGAAACAAAGAGACAATTGTTTCCTCTTTTCATTCATACATTCTCAAATAATATTTAAACTAGTTTTTTTCTGGGGTGGAGGGGACAAGGAGTTCCCAGTAAAGCCACCCTGACAATATTTGTCTCAGTTCCTGCTTGCTCCTTGTACAAAGTACTTCCTGTGTACATTAGTGTATGCTGACTCAGTATAGAGTATTCAACTGGCAGCTGCAGGTGACTTCAACCCGCTTCATAAAAACAAAAAATAATAAT
>JBBPBX010026496.1:0-28798 GCA_038048925.1 Garcialebias charrua | reverse complement strand
TATATATATACTACACATAATCAACATTACACAGGTTGTGTGACAGGTTATTGCACAAGTAGTAACATTGAGATTGAATTATTAGTTATTACCAGTTGTTCAGTGTTATTTATTGATTATTTATCCACACCACCCCGTCAGTTCTTCCTGTTCTTAAATGACCTTGGATCAAAGCAACGGGACCTTGCTGACCGGTACGGTGTCCCATCAGTCCACGGTCAGCCGGATCATCACAGCAACTTTTTATTGACAGTACTCGGCTCAGTTAGGATCCGATACCTGAAGAGCAGATACGTAAAAATCTACCTGACACTACAGTCACACTACTTACTGCTTGTAAGAAAATAAAATGTTCAACACATGACTTTGTCTTCTTATTGATGTATTATCACCCAAAACATGTGTATGTTGATTTAAGACAGGCTTAGAGTTCAGTTTTATTTTAGCCAGTTTATTAAAAACAAATTTGATGATGATGTTACAATATGTTACATAGAAAACGTATGAGTCAAGCTAAAGGAGGCACAAGATTTAAACAGTTTATAGCATTACAGCTTCTGACTTTAAGTCACAGCTTCCTTGACTGTTCTTGGAGATTTAAAAACATGTAATCAGTCAGACAAAGGTAACTGATGAAGCAGCTCTTCTGTTCAACCATCCACACAGAGGGTTTCCACATGGATCACCTGTCCTCCGTCCTCAGTGGAGCAACTTGTTTGTATTTGGTGTTTGGATCCGATTTCAGCTCACAAACATCCAGGCTGGACCAGCTGGCTCCCTCCTCATCACTACCTGCGGTATCCTGTACAGTGAAAGAAAACATATCTTATTAAGAGCTGCTATAAACAGTGATACTGTATTCACAAAACCATATAGCAGACATGTGTTGAATATAAAGAGTTTATATTGTCTGATATCTAACTTCAACTCAAGTTTTGTACACAAACTTGTATTAAAATAACGTTTCTAAATCTGCTCTAAATCTTCTCTTGCCTCAGTGTTTGAAACTGAACTGTCAGGTGGCTTTGACTCAAACAGTGGGGCTTCTGGCTCTTCCTCATGGACTGTAAACACTCAGCCCTAACTGTGACTTCTCCTGCCTCCTTGTTTGAAACTAACGCCAAAAATACACTACACGCGGCTCCGCTCCGCCCCGCTCCGCAGGTCGCAGCTGTGCGAGTCCAATTTCCACTTCCTGCGCTCAGCTCAGGTCCGACTGGATGCGCCGCTCTGAGACGCATGCGCGGGAATTGCGAGATCGCGCGATAAATCAAGTGATAAATAAGTAAGTCAGAACAAAACAATTCACTCGGTGGAAGAAGGAGAACAACTGTAGATACTGCTGCTTTGATATTCTCTCGTAAATGAGCGACAGGACATGGTTTGAGCAACAGGAAGTGATGTATTACATTTCAGAATAAAATACTTTATTTATTTCTTGTATTTCTTTTTATTTCTTGTATTGCGTTTGTAGGCGTAGTCATAAATGATAGTTTGACAGCATTTTTGTACAAATAAATCCGTATAGAGCTAGGATTAGTCCGCCCGTGGTGATTTTATTTTGTAAATACGGAAGTTGTGCTCGTTCCTTTTCCTGTTGGTGCGACGTAATCTTCAAAAGTTGACTCCGGCACAGCTCCGGCGTCCGGCAGAAATAGAAAAATTTCTAATTTTGACGGACTGCCGTCCGCTCTCCGCAGCTCGCTGCCGCCGTGCGGAGCCAGTGTAAATTCTGTCATTGATTATAATGGGTGCGTATTTGCTGCGGAGGTCGGACCGGAGCGGAGCTGCAACGCGTGTAGTGTATTTTTGGCGTTACATTTGTGTTAATCAGAAACATTGTACAGACAAAACACGTTTACTCAACAATTTAGCAAGGTTAACTGTGTTAGCTGTGTTAGCCTACATGAGGCAGTTTGGTGAACTGAAAACAAATACCGACTTACCTTCAGAGTTATTTATGTAGTTGGACACATAAAGCTTAAATCCTTTGTCCTTCTTAGATGTGGGCGCTTTAGACAAGGTCTGAATAATTCTGTACACATCATTGACTGTCGGCAAGTCCTGCAGAGGTCGTGTGAAGAACGCCATCCTGTGCCTGTGAACCGGAAGTGCGCCGTCTGTCCAATGAATGCGGAAGTGCTAGAACGGAAGTCCGTGGCATATAGCCTATTGAGAATCCAAAATTTAAAATAAGACTACTGTATTTCATTATTCATTTTCACGAGGGATTAAAAAATACCATACAGCCTTGCTTTTTGCATTTTTCATTTTATCCTCACATCAAAAATACAGTAATGTGATGGATAAAGTGACAAATGCAAAATTCATGGCTGTATTGTAATTTTTTTGACCCCCTCATGAAAATTTATAATGAAATGTCAGGGTTTATTTTTTATTTTTTTCTGATTCTCAATTAAAAACAACTGAACAAAGGGGATATGGCCCATTTTAGATTAAATTAGAAGTTCCTTTTTTTTCCTTCTTTCGGCTTTTCCCTGCGTTAGGGGTCACCACAGCAATCTAGTCGCACAAAGATTTGGCAGTTGTTTTTACGCCGGATGCCCTTCCTGACACAACCACAGACCACCGAGCAACCACAGCCCTCTGTGTGGAGTAGAGAGCTGATATCTAGGGTTCCCGGGGGAGCAGATGGTGTGGGTTAAGGGCCTTGCTCAAGGGCCCAGAGTGGGGCAGATGAGGGTGGAGACAGGTGTGACCGCTTCACTTATCCCACCCACATCTTTGATGTTGTCGGTACCGGGGCTTGAACCGGCGATCTTCCGATCACAAGCGCACCTTCTTAACCTCTGCGCCACCACTCCCTTTACAAGTTCCTTTACATGAAAAATAAAGACCCAACCCTAAACCTCCTTAAAATCTAATTCTGATCTGATTGAATTAGAAAGTTAACAACCACACTCTTTTCTCGTGGTAGAACCAATCATCAGGTCTGTTTGAACACTGTCAGAGTTTTAGCTTCAGTCGAGTTTCACTTCATGTGGAATTGAGAAGTTTCACCTTGTGCAGATGTCTCGAGAGAGACTAGAGAAAGAAAAAGAAGAAAGATGAAGCACAGTTTTTCTAACTGCTAAATGTTAGAATTTCACAATTAACTTTCAAATCAGCCTTGCTTTCAAGGAAAGATGACAACGTTGATGAGTTCCAGCACCGAGATGATGTTTAGAACTGATCCAAACCAGTCAGCTTCACAGAGTGAACGACGGTAACCTATCCAACAGCTAACCACCAGATTCAGAAAGAAGGCGACTACCGTCATCCCAAGGCAACCGTGAGGTCTCAACTTCCAAGTTGGCTTAAAGGCACCAGTTGTCAGGAAAGATAATCCCCCGATCGGAAGGTTGGCGGTTCGAATCCCGGTTCCACACACCATGTGTCGTTGTGTCCTTGGGCAAGACACTTAACCCCGAGTTGCTCCCGGTAGGACTGGAAAGCGCCTTGCATGGTAGTCTGCCACTACCGATGTATGAATGTGTGTAGCACTTTGAGATTTTCACTAATGAAAAGTGCGTTATAAATTGAATTCATTATTATTATTATTATTATTATTATTGTCAGTGGTGTCGTCTACATTTTTTTAATGGGTATACTGTGCTTAGAAACCAAAGTACTGTACAGTGATCCCTCACTTATTGCTGGGGTTACATTTCAGAGATCCATGTGGTAGGTGAAAATCCACAAGCAGCGTTATAGTTATTTTATTATTTCTATATATGTAAGGCTTTATAAACCCTTCCCACACTCTAACCTTTCCCACTCACTTATAAACACTTCGTATGCTCTTAAACACTTTAGTGATCGTGATGAAGATGATGTTGATAAGATGAATGTACAGTATAGTGCACAGCATGTACAGTACACACAATATAAAAAAACTGGGTTCAAACAACCCGTGACATATTGAAGCTGCAAAAAGTGAACTGCAATACAGTGAGGGACTACTGTACAATGTAATTGTCACTATCTAAAAAAGTTAAGACAGGTCCTCTGGATGGGTTCCAACAATAAAATAATAATATACTGTAACTGTTTTGTTGTTCATGCGCTGCATACAGACACATTGTTATGGAAGCGTGCCCAGTGACATATCATCGGGCACTTTCATGTGATTATATGGAAATTCCCAAGCATTTTTAGTGGTTATACACAGTGTACTTGCGTATCACATAGACTGCACCACTGCCTGCAGTTCTGTCTGATATCCACCTGCTGTAAAGTGAGAGGGAAGGTCCACAGACGGTTGAGAGTTCATACTCGAGCATTCACCCTGATCAGCTGCAGCCAGCTCCACAGGCAAAGGGTGTTTACCTTCAGGACAAACTGAGTTTGCCAATTGGTCATTTGCTGACATGTCTACTGGCTTGATTGACAGGTCACATACAAACACACAAAAAAAACGCTGGCAGTCAGTGACAGCCGTGTTCTGTGTTAAATGTTGTTAATTAAAAGTTCTGACAAAATTAAAAAAGAAAAACAAGGAGCGCTGGCCCTGCAACCCACAAATCAGACCGCCCCACCGGGAAATCTCCAGACCCTCCCGCAGCCATGTCAGGCCTGATTTTAACTTGCTCGTGACAATTAATTTCTCACAATTTAAGGATTCAGTGATTCAAGGTTCTTTATTTGTCATTCACACCATATGCGGTAAATGTGGTGGAATGAAATTGTGTACACAGGGTCCCAGTTACATTCACACCATATGTGGTAAATGTGGTGGAATAAAATTGTGTACACAGGGTCCCAGTTACATCCAAGCAAAGTATTAAAATGTAAAAGAAAAATAGTAATAAGATTTAAGATATGAACTAAGAAAAACGTTAACTAAAAACACACTAAGCACTAGTAGCATAAAAACAATACGTCAAACAGCAGCACCAAAAGTCTGTGTGAGCAGATAATTTTGAATGAACACAGCAATAGGAAATAGATCAGCAGCAATACGAAACAGATCAGCATCAACATGACGTGATTTCTCACAGTGATTATCCTGATTAGAGATTCATGAGTCTAACAGCCTCAGGGTAGAAGCTGTTCTTCAGTTTAGTGGTTCCACACTTAGGCCCTGTTTACACAGCGCGTATTTTGAGTGGAACCGCTACTTTCTCTTTGCGTCTTTGCTTATTGTTGACACGAGTCCACTGGCCCCCCTCTTTGCATCCGATACTTTTCTGATCTACCTCTCAAGGTGGAACTTTTTCGCTGACCCCCCGTTGATAATGTAAACATCTCCTGCTGATCTTTTGTGTCAACCACATGCGCGCAGCTCGTACGCGCGGACAGTGGGCATGCGGACATTTTCACATGTCACGCTGCAAAATATAACAGTTTAACAATAATAAACAGTATTTATGTTGGCGTGGGAGATGTTTAAATTTATTTGAACTACAGTATCAAAGTCAAAGTCAAAGTCAACTTTATTGTCAGAACTGCAATATGTACAGGACATACACAGGACCGAAATTGCGTTTCTCTCAGTCCCTCGGTGCAACAGTAACCACTTAAACATTGAAACACTGAAACATATAATAATAGACATAAGCATAAAATAGTAAAACTGTAACACTGTCCTGAGTTTTTGCATAGTGGTATAAGAGTATGAAAATTTACACCAACTCTAAAACTAAAACACTAAACATTTAATGAACATAATACTGTCCTGAGTTTTTGCATACTAGTATAAAAAAGTATAAAAAGTATAACTATAAAATAAACTAAAGGTTCTAGCATTGACATTTGCAAAGTGGCAAAGCAGCATATGAGCTAATGTACACAGTATATGCATGAGGCAGTAGTTGATGTTGTTATAGAGGCAAAAGTGGCATATGCAGTAAGGCACATTGGGCATCCTTAAATGAGGCTGGTCAGAGAATACTGTATATGTATCAGCAGTGGTGTAGATATAAAAGTAGTGTAAATGTAAACAGTAGTAATAAATGTAAGCAGTAGTAATAAATGTAAACAGTATTAATAAATGTAAACATTGAATGTAAACAGTAGTATGTAAACAGAGAATGTAAACAGTATTATGACTATAGGCAGTGATGTAATACAAACATTAGTGCAAATATGAGAAGTAGTGCAAACTGAATGAGCACATGACCGAGAGTTTAGTGAATAACCCGTTTGATGACACAGAGTCCAGTGTTAAAATCTTTGTGTTGTGTGGTAATGTGTGAGAAAGTTTTTAGTGTTAAGGCAGTTCAAATGGGAGGGGGGGCAGAGCAGGCAGAGTGTTTAGCATCCTGACTGCCTGATGAACAGAGCTGTCACTCAGTCTGCTGGTTCGAGCCTGGAGACTTCTCAGTCTCCTCCCTGATGGCAACAGGCTGAAGCAGCTGTGTAGTGGGTGTGTGGGATCACCTGCCATGCAGAGGGCTTTCCGAGTGAGGCGGTTGCTGTGTAAGTCCTGCAGTGAGGGGAAGGAGGTGCCGACGATCTTCTCAGCTGCTCTCACGATGCGCTGGAGGCTCTTGCGGCAGGATGCAGTACATGCACCAAACCACACAGTGATGCAGCTGGTCAGGACACTTTCTATGGCACCTCTGTAGAAGGTGCACATGATGGGGGTTGAAGCTCCAGCCCTTTTCAGCTTGCGGAGAAAGTAGAGACGCTGGTGAGCCTTCTTGGCCAGTGATGCAGTGTTCCTGCTCCAGGACAGGTCCTCTGAGACATGCACTCCGAGGAACTTGGTGCTGTCTACTCTCTCCACTGCGGTGCTGTTGATGGTCAGAGGGGCATGTTGGGCATCCCTCTTCCTGAAGTCCACAACAATCTCCTTTGTCTTCTCCACGTTGAGAGTGAGATTGTTGTGTCCGCACCACAAGGCCAGGCGGCTCACCTCGTTCCTGTAGTCCGTCTCATCGTTGTTGCTGATGAGACCCACCACTGTTGTGTCGTCCGCAAACTTGATGAAGTGGTTGGAGCTGTATGATGGTGTGCAGTCGTGTGTTAGCAGGGTGAATAGAAGGGGGCTCAGCACACATCCTTGTGGGGCCCCTGTGTTCAATGTGATGGTGCTAGATGTGTTACTCCCGACCCGTACTGTCTGTGGTCTCCCGGTCAGGAAGTCTAGCAGCCAGTTACACATTGAGGTGTTCAGCCCCAGACTGTCCAGTTTATGGATGAGCTGTTGGGGGATGATGGTGTTGAATGCCGAGCTGAAGTCGATGAACAGCATTCTAACATAAGAGTCCTTCGTGTCCAGATGTGTGAGAGCTGTGTGGAGGGCAGAGGAGATGGCATCGTCGGTTGAGCGATTAGGTCGGTATGCAAATTGGAAGGGATCCAGGGAGGCAGGGAGGACAGATGTGATGCTTTTCATGACTAGCCGTTCAAAGCACTTCATCAGGATGGGGGTGAGTGCTACTGGGCGATAGTCATTGAGGCATGCGGGCGTTGCCTTCTTTGGGACAGGGATGATGGTGGTGGCTTTGAAACAGGTGGGGACGATGGCCTGGCTCAGTGAGATGTTGAAGATGTCCGTGAAGACCGCTGCGAGTTCCCCTGCACAGTCCTTCAGCACACGACCAGGTATGTTGTCAGGACCAGAGGCCTTCCGGGCGTTAATCTTGATGAATGATCGCCTTACGCTGTCTGAGGACAGCGCCAGCACCTGGCCATCAGGAGAGGGGGGGAGTTTATGTGCAGGTGTGCTGTTACTTGCCTCGAACCGAGCAAAGAACTCATTCAGTTCATTCAGCGCAGAGGCTGAGCTGTCACAGGTCTGGGGGGATGGTTTGTAGTTTGTGATGGTCTGTATTCCCTGCCACAGACTGCGTGTATCCTTGCTGTCCTTGAAACGGTGAGCTATTTTCCTGGAATACTGCTTCTTGGCCTCTCTGATGCCCCAGTCCAGGTTCTTTCTGGCTGCCCTCAGGCCCACCTGATCTCCCGCTTTGAAGGCAGCATTCCTGGCTTTCAGGAGTCTGTAAACCTCTGCTGTCAGCCATGGCTTCTGATTAGCCCGAACAGTGATGGTTTTAAGGTTGGTTACATCATCAATGCACTTGGTGATGTATGAACATACAGTGTCTGAGTACTCCTGGAGACATGTGTTGTTGTTTGTGGTAGCAGCTTCTTTGAACATACCCCAATCTGTGGTGTTAAAACAGTCCTGGAGTGCCTCTGAAGACCCCTCTGGCCACAGTCGTATCTGCTTGCGGACTTGTCTATCTATCTGGACTCGTTACGTTTTTGAAACAGTGCGTAACGTGCTGTGAAAATGAAGACACCAGGTTTATTTTTTATTTATTTATTTATTCAGCACCACAAACTTTACGTAACACAAACACTGAGAATTAAACTGAACACACTATTAAAACACGTGAACCGAACTGTAACTACGTTAATGAACTGGACTCTTGCTGTGTGTTCATCTGGACCCCATCAGAACCGGTCTGCCTGTTTGTTGGAACGACAGCTCCACCTGGCAGAAATAAATAAATAAATAAATAAAAACTCTGTTGTTGTGTGATCAAAGTAAACACAAGCAAACATTATATTAAGAACGTTGATTTACCTGCTGTAAGTCAGCTGTTTATCACGGAGGAAAGTCCGACATCCTCCTCACTCGGTTCTGATCCACAGTCTACTCAGCAACTGGTGTGCAGCTTGTTAGATGAAGCGGGACCCGCTTGGTGTCAAATCTGTCGACTCATCCAAAATTCAGCTTTAACTTGTTGTTAGCTTGTTGTTAGCTGAACTTTTAGCCCAGAAGAACACAGCAGACAGCAGTAAGGCAGCACACATGCGCAGTGGGTGAAGGTTCAGCAGCACGCATGCGCAGTGGGTGAAAGGGGGGAGGGCATGAGGGAGGGGGGAAATTCGAGCAGATCTGTGTCAACGCAAAACTTTTCACCTAATTAACATACCCAAAACATCCGTTTTCCCCCCACAGTGTCTGTGTAAACAGGGCCTTAATGCTCCTCAAGCCACTTCCTGAGGGGAGCAGGGAAAAAAGTGTGTGTGCCAGGTAGGGGTTGAACGAGTACATAATTTTAAAACTCGACATTATCATAAATAAACTTGAGTAGAACTCGAGTAGTCGATGACGTCATATGAACTTAATGCATAAAAATGTCATTATTTACCAAAAAAAAAAAAGACCAACAAAACATTGGGAGCATTTATTATGCTATACATCATTATATCTATGCTAAAAACTACCCCGCGCTCGGTGCGACTCATGTGACATGTGACGTAAGACGTCAGTGCGACGTGATGCCGTCACTACGAGTACTCGAGAGGGACAAAAAGACCTAGATAGAAGTTTTAGGACTCGACCTCTCGATTACTCGGGTACTCTGTTAAAGCACTAGTGCTGGGTGAGTGGGGTCCTACCAACAACGCCAAATGTTATGGGCCTATAAAAATAAACAATAAACATGGAGAATAAATATGATTTACAATAATGATAATATTTATTTTAACATAAACAAAGGGTTTGATTTAAGGTTAACAGTATATATTTTTTTAGGAAGTGACCCAAGATATTTAAAACTGTTAGCCGCCTTCACATGCACTAAAGAAAAAGCAAAATATAATTCAAAAATACTGGGCAGACCAACAAAAGAAAAAACTCAAAGAAGGACAGCAGGTGACAGTGATCAACTACGGCGTCTGACAAGCCAACACCCAGTCACAGCAAATCCAGCACAGCACAGACAAGTGTGGCCCTGTGGCATCGAACCACCCTACACCCAGGCAGTTCTGCTTCAATCTCCTCTTTAAACTGTGTGGTCCTGAAACTTGCAGGCCTACCTGTGGTGTCAAATTACCCCACACCTAGGTAGTCCACAAGCGCATGCACCCCAGCATGTGTGAACCCAACACATCTGGCCACTCAGGAAATTGCACCCTTTCATTAACACTACCAATTTCTTTTTTATAGAGGCTTATATCACAGGGAAATTTCGACACCCTGTGGTGCCACCTGTTACATGTTGATCGATTCTCATGGTATGCATACTGATGAGGGTCCTCGGTGATGTTGATGGTTGTTCTGATATGGGTCATGACCATCTTTTCAAAGTATTTAGTGACTATCAGGGTGAGGACTACTGGCCGGTAGTCATTCAGACCAGTCACTGTAGAGCTCTTTGGGACTGGGAAGATGGTTGCAGTCTTCAGGCAGTTTGGAACTGTTGCCAGGGTAAGTAAGGAATTAAAGAGGTTAGCCAGCACCTTGCAGAGCTGATTGACACAGTCTTTCAGCACCTCCCTGGGAATGTTGACTTTGTGAAGATTAATCCTCCTGAAAGTACTCCTCACTTCGGCTGAGGTCACACTAAAAAGTACATTTTCTGGTGGTGATGAGAATGTGGTACTGGTTGCTTTATTCATGCCTTCAAAGTGTACGTAGAACTTGAGGTCATCAGGCAGTGATGGTGCTCTAAGGCATTGTTCACGTCTGCCTTTATAATATGTTATACACATAATGGCCCTCCACATGCTCCATGGGTCTTGTGAGGTGAATTGATCCTGGATCATCGGTGCATATGTACCCTTGGCCCTCAATACCAGCAACCAGTTCTTTCTTTGTCCTTCTCAGCTGCTGAGTTTAACATATCTGATAGTGGTGACATCAGCACATTTGTTAATGTACCCCAGGACTGAGGATGTGTATTTCTCCATGTCTAGCGCCCCCTCATTTTCAGCATGGCATTAACGGACAAGGAGGAAGAGATCACTTAGCCTCTTAAAAAAAAACAAAAAATAGAAAAGGCCATTAAACCAGACCACGGATGAAGGGGAATTTAATACATTGGTGTTGTATACAAAACAGTCTGTTGCTAGGCAGTTTATTGTGCAACACCAAGTACACCTGCGCAGTCATAAATTGAGCGTTGCATGGACATGCCCTGCAATAGAGCTGTCATTTCTAACCCGAAACCCAGCCCAGACCAACCTGGATTAGGGCCAGGCCGGACCGTTCTGTGATTAATGGGCAGGCTGGGCCGGTCTCTGGCTTTTAGTTTGGTCAGGATCAGCCGCGAACCAATTACATTCATTAAAAAAATAAAAGTTAGTGGTTTGGTTTCCTCAGAGGGAAGCCAGCAAGCACACAGAGGTGCACGCACCTGACACATGGCCTGCCATACTTCCACCAGCCACACACGACCATTTCATCGAGAGCTGACTAGCCTTGAAATACGTAAAAAGTTCAGTTAAGCTTCAGATGGGACTGTACTGCCAGACAGCGATCCATTGCCCCAATGGACGTTCATTCTGCCACTGCAGTCAGCAGACCCACACAGCCGACAATGCTAACATAGTAGCTCCCAAACAGGCGAGGTCCATAGCAGACACGTATCTCAGTAATTCAGACGAATGCAGGCAGAAACGGGGTTTAAATACTTTTTTATGGCCATGAAAGGACAAATACCTCTCAGATTCAAATCTTCCACTGCGTGTCCCTGACTGTTAACCAATTAAAAAAAGTTGGGGTTTTTTCCGGGTTCAGACCAGTAATTATTGTCAATTTGTCGGGTCGGATAGTGTTCATAAATTATGACAGTGGGCTAGGTTGGATCTGATTTTTTAGGCCTGAATGCAACTCTACCCTGTGGGTGTCCACTTCAAATATAATCTGGTACCTGTGGACCTCTGGACAGAGGCCCGTCTGAGTCTGTGGGAGCCTTTAAGGTCGCCGTCAAAAATGGAGGTTTTGGTGAGGTTTCCCCACCCCCATTGACTGAAATATATTTGCCCTAAAGGGATTTTTCCACATAAATTGTCAGCATCCTAACTTGCAAGGGAGTTAAGGGGATAAAATACACATAAAAAGGGGAAAATGTCAGGCATTTCTTTAAAGTTTATGGATGCTTATCAGTAACTAATGTAAAATATATGTCAGTTAGGTAACTTTATACCCAAGGGAAGATTTGGTTTGTAGTGGTACAAAAGCATACATCCAGTAAAAAATAAAAGTTAGTGGTTTGGTCTCCGAGGGAAGCCAGCAGGCACACAGAGGTGCACGCACCTGATTAAACTCCAAGGCCTTCTCGCCCCTTTCATAAAACGGCTCAATCTGGCTCTGATAAGCCTCCAACGAGCATTCATAAAAAACACGAACACGCATTGCCGAGTTAATTTTACTCGCCTCTGATCTGCCGTTGAGTTCATAGTGTCAGGGCCGGATCCGAGCCGCGCAGACCCACTTTTGAATGCAAGACGCGGATCCGCGCTCAGAATACAGATGACATCAGTGAGCTACCACAGGATTATTCAAGCAGATTTATTAACAAGGGAATATTAAAAATGACACGAAACGACTATAAGTTACGTTAGCTTTTTTTCCTCTCTCTAGCAGCGGCGCTGTGCGTGTGTGTGTGTGAGTTCGATTTAGGTTCTATTTGGGGTCAACATGTTTACACACCAGGTGTGTGTGTGTGTGTGTGCGCGCACGCCCTGATCAGCAGTCAGCTGTCCATTTTTATTACTGAGGAAATATTAAAAATGACAATGTCTTGACATCTGTCACACAACACGTTGCGGTCCAATTCAGCTCAGCTCCACGCCTCTTTTGGACCCGCGTTCCAGCTTCATATGAACACGTTTCTGTGAGCGGGACCTGCCCGCCTTCAACTGTGGTCTTATGAATGACCCGAGGAGGGTTAAAGCCGGACTGGTCTGTGCGACAATAGCATGGGTTTGACTTAAGGGCTATAGTCTAAGCTGGAAAGTCATGGTAATCTTGACCTCGCCCATCTTGATAACTGTTTGCATTTCCTGCTTCACAGTCAACGTATATTCACCAATGAGGCTGAGAGCAGGCAAATTTGTATATTTGTAGAAGCTTCCTTGTGAGTTTCCCTTACTTGCAAGGGTAGAAAAAAAAAAAAGTCATCCATATGAAGCCATAAACTACTTTCAACTTGACTGCATGCAGAGGATTACTTGTTCAAAGTTCCACTGCTCAGTTAATTTAGCAATAATACCAGAACATTCTAGGGCATACAGAAACGAGTCACAAAAACCCATGGTTTTGAAAAACTAGTCCTTTAAGGAATGCATACATGCCCACTGCATTGCACAATACCGGTAATAATAATAATGTCTAGTCCTGTCATCTGCGTATGTTCCCATACACAGACGAAATTCGTCTCTGCATTTAACCCAACCACCTACCAGGTGGTGCAGTGAGCAGCCCGAAAGCGCCCGGGGAGCTGGAGAAATAGGTGTGCACTCATAGACACCCCAAGCTGGGTAGTGGCCGGGGCGCGAACCCGCGACCTTCGGATCCGTAGTCAAAAGCCCTGCCACTAGACCATCTTGGCTCACATTTTAAGCTCAAGTTCTCTGGAACAATTGAGCATTAAATTTTGGGTTAAGGTTTTATTCATCTTTAAGTTAACCGAGCCAACAAACATGCTTACAGCTATGCCTGCATTCTTCTGTGTATGCAAAGACCAGACAATTTGTTTTGCATTTAATGTTTATTGAAACAGTGCTTGACAAAAAATTTTTTATTTTATTTTT
The DNA here is from genome assembly GCA_038048925.1 of Garcialebias charrua. NCBI lineage: Eukaryota > Metazoa > Chordata > Actinopteri > Cyprinodontiformes > Rivulidae > Garcialebias > Garcialebias charrua. Next base: position 15,298 of record JBBPBX010026496.1, on the reverse strand, counting down.
TTATTTCCCCTCCCTTTCAGAGGTTTGGGTTAGAAATCTTGCCCATGAAAAGTATGCTCTCAGTACGTCGTTCAATAATCATCAATATGAAAGGACTATTAAACTTCAAAGCTGGCTTCAGGCAAGCAGAATCAAAGAGAACATTTCCTGTAGCAGTGGCAGCAGCTCCCGACTCGTCAACATCCAGGGCAGCTTGGTGCACAACCTACCAACACAACAGAGTGAGCTCAAATATGGACAGAGTGAAAAAAAGGGAGAAATTTCAAATAAAACATTTTCCTGTCATACCTCTGATGTCAGGTTACGTTGTTGTTCATTTTTAGAAACAGCACTCAGATTTGCATGAACAAACACATCCGTCGTTACCATTTCCTTCAGCACATCATTCAGGGTGTAGGAAGTCTTGATGGAAAATTTGGGAATATAAATGCCACAATCCCTAAAATATATACATAAAAATAAGACAAATTTAGTAAAAAGAGCCAGTTTAACCAGCAAACCTTAAGAGCAATATGTATGCGATTACCTAGACTCTGTCACGTTCAGCCATTCAGTAACATGAGTGGGACTGATCATGTTCTCCAGAGTAGTCATATTATCAGGCATTAACAGCAGCATAGAGAAGAAGTTGCTGAAGGGAAGGTGGAGGACAAATGTGCCGATTTCTTCATCAAAAGTATAAAAGTGCTTTTCTATTTTCATCATCTGGACTGGAACCTGGAAAAATAAGGGTTAAAATAAATAAGGCACTGCAGATCATGTACAAGTAGTACCATTTACAAGAAGGTATGCATGCTCAGCACAATGCAATTCCAAACCTTATTATTTTCATCCACGTTGAATTCATCCAACTTTGTCAGAGCAGGATCAAACCCAATCGGCCACTTTCCTGTTTGAAAGTGAGCAGAAACCAACTTATTGGTGGCAACAAAAAAAAATTAAAGTAAATACTGTACACACCTCATTAGTGCCTTTACCTTTGTAATAAATGTAGTTTGAGAGATACAAGACTGTGCTTGTGCTTGAATTCAAGCCATCTACCAGCTTGTTGATCATTCCATTGGTCTCATCTTTAACATACTTATTGATGGCATCGACAGAATTTATGGCTTTGGTGAAATCGACGACACTAAAGACCTTCACGAAGGAAAACTTCTTTAAGACATCCAGGAACTCAGGCTGAGGCTCAAACTGGTTGTCTACAAGCACAGCAGTAACTGACATGATGTCTTGTGCCTGTTCACTTTTAACAATTCTACAAAAGGCTTCATCTACATCACTTTGGGACAGTTGGAAGTTGTTGAACCCCAGAACATTGAAAATCTGTTGGTAGGTCTCTTCTCGTGCCCCTACACACAAAGTGGCTAAGATCCCAGATACAGCAATAGGCGAGAAGAAGACGTTTTTGCCTTGGGAGTCAGAGAGTCCTGATAATTTCCTGTACAGACGGAAGGCAAACCCTTTGTTGGCTGATAACACCATTGCTAATCCATTGTTGAAGTGGTCCACTGTGGTGTTTTGGACATGGCATGGATCATGAGCACCTCTTCCCACACAGATCACTGCTGACAAGATCCAGAGAACCGCTGCTGCACGAATCATGGTGATCTGAAAACAATGCATAAATGCAGTGTTTATTTTGGGTTAAATTGCATTTGTCACAGCAATACTCATGGAGAAATAGTAAAATCCAATGTATTGGTTTCTTCATTTGAAAAAAAGTGCAAGTATGACAAATTTATCTCAAGTTACGTGATAGTTCAAAGTGCTGGGTTACACAGAAATTGTTTACAATTTAGATTTGATCCGTCTGGTTTAATTATATCAGAACCAGATTTGCTTTAACACATCTATAGTCAAAACTGTGCTCCCCATATATATATACACATATACATATATATATATACATATATACATATATACATATATACACATATACACACACACATATACACACATATATATAAATAAAAAGACTTAAGATGATGACAGCTTAAATCTGTTCAAGCTTTGTGTGTGTAGGTACCCCAATTATTTAACCCTCTTGGCTTAATAACATTAAAACTTCATTCATTCATTCATTCATTCATTCATTCATTCATTCATTCATTCATTCATTCATTCACACAAAACAAAACACATATATTTTAGAATAAATCCAAACATATTACCATAAACCAGGCCAAACATGTAGAGCTGATGAAATGATGAGGAAACAAGACCCTACTTATAAAAACACTGTGTAACTCAGCCAACCAGACACAGGTGAAAAACATCAAGACAATCAAAAGAAGAACAGCAAAATGGAGGGAGACTGAGATGAGAAGATTGTACCATGGTTGACAAATGATTTAATAAAGCAATAACATCAAGAAATAAAGTACTTAAAAGTAATCCAATATACCAGAATCTTATTGAATATAAACGAAAACAAGCGGTTAGGAAGATAATTAAGGAAGAAAAGAGGAAAGATTGGAGGAACTTTTGTGATACAACTGGGAGAGAAACAAAAATGGGAAAAAAAGGAAAGTAATTAAAAGAATGAATGGTATTAATAAGACTATGTTCAAGCATAAAGGTGTCCATATGTGCTCTTGGCACAAGGACACCATAGGCTGCAGTTCGATGATCGACTTTGTTGTCGTCTCATCTGATCTGCGGCCGCATGTCTTGGACACTTGGGTGAAGCTGTCCACTGACCACTACCTGGTGGTGAGTTGGCTCCGATGGTGGGGGAGGATGCCGGTCAGACCTGGCAGACCCAAACGTATTGTGAGGGTCTGCTGGGAATGTCTGGCTGAGTCTCCCATGAGACGGAGCTTTAACTCCCACCTCCGGGAGAGCTTCATTCATTCATTCAATTCATTCAATCTTTTATTTATACAGGCTAGCCTCGTTGAGCCACGGGGACTCATTTACAAGAGGGACCTGTCTCACTCTCACCCAGGGTCAATTTAGAGTCACCAATCAGCCTAACAGCTTCAAACACATTCCGGGGGAGGCGGGGGACATTGAGTCCGAGTGGACCATGTTCCGCACCTCTATTGTCGAGGCAGCTTATTGGAGCTGTGGCCGCAAGGTTGTCAGTGCCTGTTGCGGCGGTAACCCTCGAACCCGGTGGTGGACACCGGAGGTGAAGGATGCTGTCAGGCTGAAGAAGGAGTCCTATCAGGCCTGGCCTGTGGGACTGATGGATAAAGTGAAAAATGCAAAAATCATGGCTGTATTGTAAAAATTTTTGACTCCTTCATGAAAATTAATAATGAAATGTCAGGATTTTATTTATTTATTTATTTATTTATTTATTATTGTTTATTTATTTTTGGATTCTCAATTAAAAACAACTGAACAAAGGGCACATGGCCCATTTTAGATTAAATTAGAAGTTCCGTTATATGAAAAATAAAGACCTAAGTTTCAGAACTTCCCTAAACCTCCTTAAAATTTAGATTGTAGCAGGTCGCTCTTGTAAATGAGTCCTCGAGGCTCAATGAGATTAACCTGACGAAATAAAGGTTGAATGAATTTTTTTTAAATTCTGACCTGATTGAATTAGAAAGTTAACAACCACACTCTTTTCTCGTGGTAGAACCAATCATCAGGTCTGTTTGAACACTGTCAGAGTTTTAGCTTCAGTCGAGTTTCACTTCATGTGGAATTGAGAAGTTTCACCTTGTGCAGATGTCTCGAGAGAGACTAGAGAAAGAAAAAGAAGAAAGATGAAGCACAGTTTTTCTAACTGCTAAATGTTAGAATTTCACAATTAACTTTCAAATCAGCCTTGCTTTCAAGGAAAGATGACAACGTTGATGAGTTCCAGCACCGAGATTAGAACTGATCCGAACCAGTCAGCTTCACAGAGTGAACGACATCCAACAGCTAACCACCAGAACCAGATCCAGAAAGAAGGTGACTGCCGTCATCCCAAGGCAACCGTGAGGTCTCAACTTCCAAGTTGGCTTAAAGGCACCTGCAGTCAGTGGTGTCGTCTACATTTTTTAAATGGGTATACAGTACTGTGCTTAGAAACCAAAGTACAGTACAGTGATCCCTCACTTATTGCTGGTTACATTACAGAGACCCATGTGGTAGGTGAAAATCCACAAAGTAGCAGCGTTATAGTTGTTTTATTATTTCTATATATTTAAGGCTTTATAAACCCTTCCCACACTCTAACCTTTCCCACTCACTTATAAACACTTCGTATGCTCTTAAACACTTTAGTGATCGTGATGAAGATGATGTCAATGAGATGAATGTGCACAGCATGCACAGTACACACAATATAAAAAACTGGGTTTAAACAACCCGTGATGTATTGAAGCCACAAAAAGTGAACTCCAATACAGTATAATGAGGGACTACTGTACAATGTAATTGTCACTTTCTAAAAAAGTTATGACAGTATGGGTTCCAAAAATATGAACTGTTTTGTTGTTCATGCGCTGCATACAGACACATTGTCATGGAAACGTGCCCAGTGACATATCATCAGGCACTTTTATGTGGTTATACGGAAATTCCCAAGGATTTTTAGTGGTTATACACCATATACTTGCGTAATAGACTGCAGCACTGCCTGCAGTTCTGTCTGGTATCCACCTGGATGCTGTCAAGTGAGAGGGAAGGCCCACAGACGGTTGAGACTTCATACTCGAGCATTCACCCTGATCAGCTGCAGCCAGCTCCACAGGCAAACGGTGTTTACCTTCAGGACAAACTGAGTTTGCCGATTAGTCATTTGCCAGTGACAGCTGTGTTCTGTGTTTATATGTTGTTAATTAAAAGTTCTGACAAAATTAAAAAAGAAAAACAAGGAGCGCTGGCCCTGCAACCCACAAATCAGACCGCCCCACCGGGAAATCTCCAGACCCTCCCGCAGCCATGTCAGGCCTGATTTTAACTCGCTCGTGACAATTAATTTCTCACAATTTAAGGATTCAGTGATTCAAGGTTCTTTATTTGTCATTCACACCATCTGTGGTAAATGTGGTGGACTGAAATTGTGTACACAGGGTCCCAGTTACATCCAAGAAAAGTATTAAAATGTAAAAGAAAAATAGTAATAAGATCTAAGATATGAACTAACAAAAACGTTAACTAAAAACACACTAAGCACTAGTAGCATAAAAACAATATGCCAAACAGCAGCACGAACACGAGTCTGTGTGAGCAGATGAGTACGAATGAACACAGCAATAGATCAGCAGCAACATGACGTGATTTTTCACAGTGATTACCCTGATTAGAGATTAATGAGTCTAACAGCCTCAGGGTAGAAGCTGTTCCTCAGTCTAGTTGTTCTACATGTAATGCTCCTCAACCCACTTCCTGAGGGAAGTGGGGCAAAAAGTGTGTGTGCTGGATGAGTGTGGTCCTTCAAGATGCAGGTGGCTCTCTTCCTGCATCTGGAGGTGTAAATGTCTGTGATAGTGGTGAGACTGACTCCAACATCTTCTGTGCAGCCTTCACCACTCTCTGTAAAGCTTTTCTTTCTGCAGCTGTGCAGCCTCCATGCCACACGTTGATGCTGGAGCACAGGATGCTCTCCACTGCACACCTGTAGAAGGAGGTGAGGACTGGGCTGCTCAGACCAGCTCGTCTCAGCCGTCTGAGGAAGTAGAGTCTCTGATGATCTTTATTGATCAGGCTGGTGGTGTTGTTGCTCCAGCTGAGGTTATCATTCAAGTGTACACCCAAGTATTTGTAGCTGAAGACCACTTCCACCGCAGATCCTATGTTCAGGGGGTGGGGAGGTAGGTGTGTTTGTTCCATCTGAAGTCCACGGCCATCTCCTTCGACTTCTTCACATTGATGTGAAGGTTGTTTTTCCTGCACCAGCTCTCCAGGTGTTCCACCTCCTGCCTGTAGCTGGACTCATCATTGTTTATGACGCATCCTACCTCTGCTGTATCATCTGCAAACTTTACAATGTGACAGCCTGAATGGGGAGGTGTGCAGTCATACATGAGCAGAGTGAACAGGAGAGGGCTCAACACACCAAACACACCACAGCCAGTGCTGAGGGTTATGTGGTGGAGGAGGAGAAGTTGTGGATCCTCCCAGACTGAAGTCTAGTACCCAGTTACAAATGGAGGGGCTTAGTCCTAGTGTGAATAGGTTGTCCATTGTTAGAGGATGTTGAAGGCAGATGTGAAGTCCACAAAGAATAAGAGTCCTTCTGGTCCAGGTGGATGAGAGCAGTGTGGACCACAGAGGAGAAAGTGTCTACTGTTGATCGATTCTCATGGTATGCATACTGGTGAGGGTCCTTGTTGATGGTTGTTCTCATATGGGTCATGGCCATCTTTTCGAAGCATTTAGTGACTATCAGGGTGAGGGCTAGTGGCCAGTAGTCATTCAGACCAGTCACTATAGTCAGACCAGTCACCGTGGGCAGCACGGTGGCACAACTGGTAGAGCTGCTGCCTCTCAGCGAGAAGGTTGCCGGTTCAAATCCCGGTCCGGGGGCCTTTCTGGGTGGAGTTTGCATGTTCTCCCCGTGCATGCGTGGGTTTCCTCCGGGTACTCCGGTTTCCTCCCACAGACCAAAAAACATGCATGTTAGGCTGATTGGTGACTCTAAATTGACCCTAGGTGTGAGTGAGAGAGTGGATGGTTGTTTGGTGTGAGTGAGACAGGTCCCTCTTGTAAATGAGTCCCCGTGACTCAACGAGGCTAGCCTGTATAAATAAAGATTGAATGAACTATAGAGCTCTTTGGGACTGGGAAGATGGTTGCAGTCTTCAGGCAGTTTGGAACTGTTGCCAGGCTAAGTGAGGAATTAAAGATGTCAGCCAGCACCTTGCAGAGCTGATTGACATAGTCTTTCAGCACCTTCCTGGGAATGTTGACTGCTTTGTGAGGATTAATCCTCCTGAAAGTACTCCTCACTTCGGCTGAGGTCACACTGAAAAGTACGTCTTCTGGTGGTGATGTGAGTGTGGTACTGGTTACTTTATTCACACCTTCAAAGTGTGTGTAGAACTTGAGGTCATCAGGCAGTGATGGTGCTCTAGGGCATTGTTCACTTCTGCCTTTATAATACGTTATACACATAATGCCCCTCCACATGCTCCGTGGGTCTTGTGAGGTGAATTGATCCTGGATCATCTGTGCATATGTAGCCTTGGCCCTCAATACCAGCAACCAGTTCTTTCTTTGTACTTCTCAGCTGCTGAGTTTAACATATCTGATAGTGGTGACATCATCAGCACATTTGTTAATGTACCCCAGGACTGAGGATGTGTATTTCTCCATGTCTAGCGCCCCCTCATTTTCAGCAACAATTTCAGTCATGGCATTAACGGATGAGGAGGAAGAGATCACTTAGCCTCTTGGGAAACAAAAACAAAAAGAAAAGGCCATTAAACCAGACCACGGATGAAGGGGAATTTAATACATTAGTGTTGTATACAAAACAGTCTGTTGCTTATTGTGCAACACCAAGTACGCCTGCGCGGTCATATAAATTGAGCTTTGCATGGACATGCCCTGCAATAGAGCTGTCATTTCTAACCCAAACCCGAAACCCAGCAAAGACCGACCTGGATTAAGGCCAGGCCAGACCGTTCTGTGATTAATGGGTGGGCTGGGCCGGTCTCGGGCTTTTAGTTTGGTCAGGATCATCCGCAATCCAATTACATGATTACATTAAATGGTTACTGTTGCACCGAGGGACTGAGAGAAACGCAATTTCAATCCTGTGTATGTCCTGTACATATTGCAGTTCTGACAATTTGACTTTGACTTGACATGGCCTGTCATACTTCCACCAGCCACACACGACCATTTCATCACGAGCTGACTAGCCTTGAAAGAGGTATTAAGTTCAGTTAAGCTTCAGATGGGACTGTACTGCCAGACAGTGATCCATTGCCCCAATGAACGTTCATTCTGCCACTGCAGTCAGACACACGCAGCAGACGATGCTAACAGAGCAGCTCCCAAACAGGTGAGGTCCATAGACGCGTGTCTCAGTAATTCAGATGAATGCAGGCAGAAACAGGGTTTAAATGTTTTTATGGCCATGAAAGGACAAACACCTCAAATTTGAATCTTCCGCCAAGTGTCCCTGACGGTTAAATAAAAAATTAAAAAAAATTCTGGGTTCGGACCAGTAATTAATCAATTCTAATAGTGTTCAGAAATGACAGTGGGCTGGGGCTGGTTTGGATCAGATTTTTTGGGCCTGAATTCAACTCTACCCTGCGGGTGTCCATTTAAAGTATAATCTGGAACGTGTGGAACTCTGGACAGAGGTCTGTCTGAGTCTTTAAGGTCGCCGTCAAATGGAGGTTTTGGTTAAGTTTCTCCGCCCCCATTGATCGAAATATATTTACCCTAAAGGGTTTTTTCCACATTGTTGCCAGCATCCTAACTTGCAAGGGAGTTAAGGTGATAAAATACCCATAAAGGGAAAACGTCAGGCATTTTTTGAAAGTTTATGGATGCTTATATCAGTAACTAATGTGAAATATATGTCAGTTATATTAACTTTACACCCAAGGGAAGATTTAGTTTGCAGTGGTACAAAAGCATACATCCATGCACAGTAAAAAAAAAAAAAATTAAAACAAAAGTTAGTGGTTTTGTCTCCTCAGAGGGAAGCCAGCAGGCACACGCATCTGATTTAACGCCAAGGCCTTCTCATAGTCTGTAAGCTGGAAAGTCAAGGTCATCTTGATAAGCATTTCCTGCTTCACTGTCAGCACATATTCACTTATGAGGCTGAGAGCAGGCAAGTTTGTACATTTGTAGAAGCTTCCTCGTGAGTTTCCCTTACTTGCAAGGGTAGAAAAAAAAAAAGTCATCCATATGAAGCCATAAAATTGAAACATTCCAACTTACTCCACTGCTCTTTTTCCAACTCAACTGCATGCAGATCATTTACTCCATTGCTCTTTCAGTCAATTCAACAATACCAGAATTCTCAGGCATACAGAAACGGGTCACAAAAACCAATGGTTTTGAAAAACTAGTCCTTGAGGGAATGCATACATGCCCACTGCATTGCACAATAAAATTTTAAGCTCAAGTTCTGTGGAACAATTGAGCATTAGCAGCATATGTTACACTAATCAATTTTGGGTTAAGGTTTTATTAATCTTTATGTTAACCGAAAGGGCCAACAAACATGCTTACAGCTATGCCTGCATTCTTCTGTGTATGCAAAGAACAGACAATTTATTTTGCATTTAGAGTTTATTGCAACAGTTTTTGACAAACTTTTTTTAATTTCCCCTCTCTTTGAGGTTTGGGTTAGAAATCTTGCCCATGAAAAGTATGCTCTCGGAGCGTCGTTCAATAATCATCAATATGAAAGGACTATTAAACTTCAAAGCAGGCTTCAGGCAAGCAGAATCAAAGACAACATTTCCTGTAGTAGCGGCAGCGGCTCCCGACTCGTCAACATCCAGGGCAGCTTGGTGCACAACCTACCAGCACAACAGAGTGAGCTCAAATATGGACAGAGTGAAAAAACGAGAAATTTCAAATAAAACATTTTCCTGTCATACCTCTGATGTCAGGTTACGTTGTTCATTTTTAGAAACAGCACTCAGATTTGCATGAACAAACACATCCGTCGTTACCATTTCCTTCAGCACATCATTCAGGGTGTAGGAAGTCTTGATGGAAAACTTGGGAATATAAATGCCACAATCTCTAAAAAACAAAAACAAAAAGACAAATTTAGTAAAAAGAGCAAGCTTAAGCAGCAAACCTTAAGAGCAATATGTACGCCATTACCTAGACTCTGTCACGTTCAGCCATTCAGTAACATGAGTGGGACTGATCATGTTCTCCAGAGTAGTCATATTATCAGGCATCAACAGCAGCATGGAGAAGAAGTTGCTGAAGGGAAGGTGGAGGACAAATGTGCTGATTTCTTCATCAAAAGTATAAAAGTGCTTTTCTATTTTCATCATCTGGACTGGAACCTGGAAAAATAAGGGTTAAAAAAATAAGGCACTGCAGATCATGTACAAGTAGTACCATTTACAAGAAGGTATGCATGTTCAGCACAATGATATTCCAAACCTTATTATTTTCATCCACGTTGAATTCATCCGACATTGTCAGAGCAGGATCAAACCCAATCGGCCACTTTCCTGTTTGACAGTGAGCAGAAACCAACTTATTGGTGGCAACAAAAACATTTAAAAAAGTAAATAAAAACCTCATTAGTGCCTTTACCTTTGTAGTAAATGTAGTTGGAGAGATACAAGGCTATGCTTGAATTCAAGCCATCTACCAGCTTGTTGATCCTTCCATTGGTCTTATCTTTAACATACTTATTGATGGCATCAACAGAATCTAGGGCTTTGGTGAAATCGACGACACTGAAGACCTTCACGAAGGAAAACTTCTTTAAGACATCCAGGAACTCAGGCTGAGGCTCAAACTGGTTTTCTACAAGCACAGCAGTAACTGAAATGATGTCTTGTGCCTGTTCACTTTTAACAATTCTACAAAAGGCTTCATCTACATCACTTTGGGACAGTTGGAAGTTGTTGAACCCCAGAACATTGAAAATCTGTTGGTAGGTCTCTTCTCGTGCCCCTACACACAAAGTGGCTAAGATCCCAGATACAGCAATAGGCGAGAAGAAGACATTTTTGCCTTGGGAGTCAGAGAGTCCTGATAATTTCCTGTACAGACGGAAGGCAAACTCTTTGTTGGCTGATAACACCATTGCTAATCCATTGTTGAAGTGGTCCACTGTGGTGTTTTGGACATGGCATGGATCATGAGCACCTCTTCCCACACAGATCACTGCTGACAAGATCCAGAGAACCGCTGCTGCACGAATCATGGTGATCTGAAAACAATGCATAAATGCAGTGTTTATTTTGGGTTAAATTGCATTTGTCACAGCAATACTCATGGAGAAATAGTAAAATCCAATGAATTGGTTTCATCATTTGAAAAAAAGTGCAAGTATGACAAATTTATCTCAAGTTACTTGATAGTTCAAAGTGCCGGGTTACACAGAAATTGTTTACAATTTAGATTTGATCCGTCTGGTTTAATTATATCAGAAACAGATTTGCTTTAACACATCTATAGTAAAAAACTGCTTAGTCAAAAACTGTGGTGTGCTCACCATATATATATAAAAATAAAAATAAAAAAAAAGACTTAAGATGACAGCTTAAATCTGTTCAAGCTTTGTGTGTAGGTACCCCAATTATTTAACCCTCTTGGCTTATTAACATTAAAAATTCATCCATTCATCCATTCATCCATTCATCCATTCATCCATTCATCCATTCATCCATTCATCCATTCATCCATCCATTCATTCCCACAAAACACATATATTTTAGAATAAATCCAAACATATTACCATAAACCAGGCCAAACATGTAGAGCTGATGAAATGATGTGGAAACAAGACCCTACTTATAAAAACACTGTGTAACTCAGCCAACCAGACACAGGTGAAAAACATCAAGACAATCAAAAGAAGAACAGCAAAATGGAGGGAGACTGAGATGAGAAGATTGTACCATGGTTGACAAATGATTTAATAAAGCAATAACATCAAGAAATAAAGTACTTAAAAGTAATCCAATATACCAGAATCTTATTGAATATAAACGAAAACAAGCGGTTAGGAAGATAATTAAGGAAGAAAAGAGGAAAGATTGGAGGAACTTTTGTGATACAACTGGGAGAGAAACAAAAATGGGAAAAAAAGGAAAGTAATTAAAAGAATGAATGGTATTAATAAGACTATGTTCAAGCATAAAGGTGTCCATATGTGCTCTTGGCACAAGGACACCATAGGCTGCAGTTCGATGATCGACTTTGTTGTCGTCTCATCTGATCTGCGGCCGCATGTCTTGGACACTTGGGTGAAGCTGTCCACTGACCACTACCTGGTGGTGAGTTGGCTCCGATGGTGGGGGAGGATGCCGGTCAGACCTGGCAGACCCAAACGTATTGTGAGGGTCTGCTGGGAATGTCTGGCTGAGTCTCCCATGAGACGGAGCTTTAACTCCCACCGCCGGGAGAGCTTCAAACACATTCCGGGGGAGGCGGGGGACATCGAGTCGGAGTGGAGCATGTTCCGCACCTCTATTGTCAAGGCAGCTTATTGGAGCTGTGGCCGCAAGGTTGTCAGTGCCTGTCGCGGCGGTAACCCTCGAACCCGGTGGTGGACACCGGAGGTGAAGGATGCTGTCAGGCTGAAGAAGGAGTCCTATCAGGCCTGGCCTGTGGGACCCCGGAAGCAGCTGATGGGTACCGGCAGTCCAAGCGACATGCAGCTCGGGTGGTCGCTGAGGCAAAAACTCAGGCGTGGGAGGAGTTCGGAGAGGCCATGGAAAATGACTTCTTCAAGGCTTCGAGGTGATTCTGTTCCACCATCCGGCGTTTCAGGCGGGGGAAGCGGTACGCGACCAACACCATTTATAGTGGGGTTGGTGTGCTACTGACTTCAACTCGGGATGTTCAGGCTAGGTGGGCAGAATACTTCGAAGACCTCCTCAATCCCACCAGCATGTCTTCCATTGAGGAAGCAGAGCCTGGGGACTTTGGATCGGGCTCTCCAATCTCTGGTGCTGAGGTCACCGAGGTGGTTAAAAAGCTCCTCAGTGGCAGGGCCCCAAGGGTGGATGAGATTCGCCCAGAGTTCCTTAAGGCTCTGTCGTGGGGTTGTATACACGACTCTGCAATATTGCGTGGACATCGGGGGCAGTTCCCTTGGATTGGCAGACCGAGGTGATGGTCCTCCAATTCAAAAAGGGGGACTGTAGAGTGTGTTCCAACTACAGGGGGATCACACTCTTAAGCCTTCCTGGTAAGGTCTTTTCGGAGGCTCTGGAGAGGAGGGTCTGTCAGATAGTCGAACCCCAGATTCAGGAGGAGCAGTGCGGTTTTCGTCCTGGTCGTGGAACTCTGGACCAGCTCTACACCTGCTCATCATCCACCACCACCCAACGTCTGGCCTGCTCCACTATTCAGCCATCAAGCTCCTTTGTCTTCGCTTTCTACCAGCCGTCCCGCCTGTGCTACCTCTTCAGGAAATTGCCTTCCATCCTCGTTGGAAATACATTCACTGGGGCTCGCGCCGTCGACTCAATGCTGACAAGGCTAATCCCATAACCTCCATCTGGTCTGACTCTTGCCATTCTTCACGCCGCAGTGCTCGGACCGCTAACAGCAACAGCACGTTAGCCAACCTAGCTCGGTCGGCTAACGCTCCAGTCATTACTTCCGCCTCCTCCATAAAGTTTGGACTTCTGAACCTTCGCTCCCTCACGGGCAAAGGTCAGCTTATTCACGATCTAATATCCGACCGAAAACTGGATTTCATCTGTTTAACAGAAACGTGGCAACAACAACAAAACAAATTTTTTCATCTGAATGAGTCCACTCCACCGGGGTTTGTTTACACCGCCAAGGTCCGCGCCTCAGGCAAAGGGAGAGGTCTCGCGATAATTCACCGCGAGAACTGGAAGGTCACTCCAGTTCATACTCCTCCCTCCCCCTCCTTCGAACACACTGTGTGTCTGCTCGCTGGCCCCACACCCAACGTTGTTGCAACTATCAACCGCCCGCCAAAAGTGAACAGCTCCTTCATGAATGACTTTGCTGCTCTAATGGCTCATCTAACTGCTCTTTCACCCAATATTCTCCTGCTGGACGATTTCAACATCCATATGGATGAAGAAAACAACCCCCTCACCAGAGACCACATCTTGTCTGGACAGCTGTGGCTTTCAACAACTCATCAACTTTCCAACGCACAGACAGGGCCACACATTGTACTTACTCTGCTGCACCAGACTTTCTCCTCTTAACTGTTCTTCTGATGACCTTCCATTTACTGATCCCCTGATGATTTCATTCAATGTTAATCTTAAATTTTCCTTAGATAAACCTCAACGCACTCTTTCCTTCCGTAATATCAAGAATATCAACCATGACATTCTTTACCCTCTCCACTTTCAACTCCTCCAACCCAGATGATCTTGTCACATTATACAACACCAGCCTAACCAACATCCTTAACTCTGTTGCTCCTCTGAAAACTCGGACTGTTTCCTTCTCCAACTCGGCACCCTGGTTCACTCCAGAACTACGCTCCCTGAAAACCAAAGGTCGGTGGCTAGAGCGTCTCTATAAAAAATCTGGTCTCAAAATTCACAAGGAACTTTGTGCAAACCACATCATCCAGTACAAGAACAATATTTCTCAAGCCAAATCCAGCTACAGTACTTCTCAGACATAATCAGTTCCAATGTTGGTAATTCAAAGACATTGTTCTCTCTCCTCCACCATTCTGTCTCATCTCCTAACTCTCTACCCTCTCACATGGTTTCCACAGAATTTTGCAACTCCCTGATGTCATATTTCAATGAAAAGATTATTTCAATTCATAAACACCTTGGACCAAATACTGCCCCCAGCATCCTTGTTGAACTCCCCCCTCCCTCCCTCCCTTTCTCTGTCTTCTCCCTCCCCTCTGCTGATGACATTGCTGACATTATCAGCAAGTCCAAGTCCTCATCCTGTCAACTTGACCCATTTCCCACAGTTCTTGTTAAATCCTGTCTCCCGTCTCTGCTCCCTATCATCACTAATATCATCCACTCCTCCCTAACCTCTGGCATTGTTCCCACAGCCTTCAAATCTGCTGCCATCACCCCCATCATCAAGAAACCAGGTCTTGACTTCACCAACTTCAGTAATCTTCGTCCGATCTCCAATCTGCCCTTCATCTCCAAGATTCTTGAAAAAACTGTTGCTAGTCAACTTCACTCTCACCTGTCCAACAACAACATTTATGAAGAGTTTCAATCTGGATTTCGCCCCCACCATAGCACCGAAACAGCTCTAGTAAAAATTACTAACGACCTTCTTCTTGCTGCTGACTCTGGTCTTCTGTCCATCCTCATTCTTCTTGATCTAAGTTCTGCCTTCGACACCATCTGTCATTCTATCCTCCTCAACAGACTAACCTCCATTGGCATCTCAGGTACCCCGTTAGACTGGTTCAACTCCTATCTCTCTGACCGCACTCAATTCATTCAGCTTAAATCCTTCCGTTCCCAGTCTTCCCCTGTCTCCACGGGTGTCCCCCAAGGCTCTGTCCTCGGACCCCTCCTCTTCATCATTTACCTCCTTCCTCTAGGTCACATCTTCCGCAAATACGGCGTCCATTTCCACTGTTATGCTGATGACACACAGCTCTACTTGTCATCAAAACCTAACTCCACCCACCCACCCTCCATCCTCACCGACTGTCTCAATGAGCTAAATCACTGGTTTTCTAACAATTTCCTTC
>JBBPBX010026495.1:22922-38042 GCA_038048925.1 Garcialebias charrua | reverse complement strand
ACACACACACACACAAACACACCATTTTCCTCTTCTTTTTACAACTGCTCCCACTTCAGGGATTTCCACAGTGAGTCATCCTTCATCTGTCCTCTGCATTCATATACTGTATGTACTTTTTTATCTTTTTCCTGGCAGGTGCATTTCTAACATCTTTCTACAAATATACTCACTGTCCCTCCTCCGGACATGTAAATTGTAAATGGACTTTACTTATATAGCACCTTTCTATCTGATAAAGATACTCAAAGCTCTTTACAACACAATCTGTGTCCTCATTTACCCTTTCATACAGCACTCTACTACTTTGTAGATCTCTACAAAGCTAATTGAACAAATAATTCTAAAGAGACTAATCAGAGTCAGAGTCAGAGTCAGAGAGTCTTTATTGTCATTTGCACCGCATGTGGTACATGTGATGAAAACGAGATTATGTACACGGGGTCCCAGTTACATCCAACAACAAATGCAAGAGAAAAACAGTAATAACATCTAGAATTAACTAAGAAAAACATCAACTAGTAATACACTAAGCCTAATATAGTGGGAATAAACAGCAGCACGAACATGAGTTTGTATGAGCAGATGGTCACAGATGAACACAGATGAACACAGCAACAAGAAAACAGATCAGCATCAGCATGATGTGATATTTTGCAGTGTTTATTTTTATTTTATTTTTATTTATTCATGAGTCTAACAGCCTCAGGGTAGAAGCTGTTCCTCAGTCTAGTGGTTCTACACTTGATGCTCCTCAACCTCCGTCCTGAGGGGAGTGGGGCAAAGAGTGAGTGTGCTGGGTGAGTGAGGTCTTTCATGATGCAGGTGGCTCTTTTCCTGCATCTGGAGGTGTAAATGTCTGTGATGGTGGGGAGACTGACTCCAACATGACTCACTCCAACTAATCAGTGCTTTAGCTCACATTCATACACCGATGGGACAATATTGGAGGCAATGAGGGGTTCAGTGTCTTGCCCACGGACACTTTGGCATTTGACTGCTGGTGAATTTGATCCCCCAACTCTTGCATTGGAGGACGACTGCTCTAACCACTCAGCCACAGCCGCCCCTAATGTCCAGACCATCTCACTCTGGCCTCTCTAACTTTATCTCCCAGTTGTTCAACCTGTGCTGTACCTCTGATGATCTCATTCTAATCTTATCCATCCTTGTCAGCCCTAAGGAGACCCTCAACATCTTCATTTCTTCCACTTCCAGTCCTTTCTCGTGTCTGTTTGTTAAAAAAAGGCATGTTAATAAAAATCCTTGTACAAGCTAGTCATGCAACGGCTACAGAATTTTAAGTGAAAACAAAATTGTAAGAAATACCAATGTAGTACTAAATTTTAAAGCAAGAGTTCAATGGGAAAGTGATTACCGGTATGTGGCCCTGTAATGGACTGGTGTGTGACCCGAGTGTACCCTGTCACCTGTTAAACACTGCTGGAGATAGACATCTGAGATCATACATGGAAAGCAGGTGTCATAATTTATAGATGTACAAATGTATTTAACCCAGGATTCAGGATATCAAGCTGGTAAGAGTCACAGAAAACAGGTGTCAAATAATGTTTTCATAAGCAGAAGAAATGTCATGCAAGTCTTAACATGTGGAAAGGAGCAGGAGTTGGGTTAGACTTTTCCAGATCAGTGTTGAAGATTGTAACAGTTGATAGTAGCACTGTTCTTATTGAGGTTGTCTTGTTTTAGAGCACAGAGAGGGAGCAAGGCCATGCTTCCAGTGGTCCAGAAGTGAGCTGAAGGAGTTCCAGTAGTTTATTGAGCTGAAAGGTGATTCTCAGGATGAATGAAAGAACAGAGAGGCCAGCAAGTGACAGACTGACTCAACTTCTTGTTTTCTCAGGTGAAAACGTTTGATAGCAAAACACACAGAGGATACTCAGGAGACTCAGGTACGTTTGAGAATGAACTTTCTGGTTTGTAGCGTTAGTTTTACAGAATAAGCAAAAGGAGTTTTCTCAAATGGTTGTACGTAAACTATCAGTGTGTGACCTTTAAAGAGCTGAAGATGAATGGTTCAACTCAGCCTTAAGTATGGTGTGTAGTCATCAGCTCTCATAGGGGGCAGCTGTGCAAGGTGCTGACAGAACCAGTGCTAACTAGCTCTCTCATCTCACCCTGAAACACGACTGGTGGAAAAAGCAGCAGAAAAACACAAATCCTGACACAGTGTGTTGGGGAAATGTAGGTATGTGTGGTTCTGAGCAGCCTATATTTTACCTTCAGATATGGATCTCTGAACGACCTCAGTTTGGAAAAATTAGTTTTGTACAAGTGGTTGAACTAATCTAAAGAGAGCAAGGGTCAAAATGTCCTAGAGGTTCATGAAAATATATTTATAAACATTTACACCATTGTCATTGACATGCCACACGTTTTACATAAAACAGCATCAGCGTGAACTGCTATGAAATTGAAATTGGATATGCTGTAAACCGATGGTAACCCACTGTAGTTTTACTGCTCATACCCTCAGCATTGGAATCCATCCATCCATCCATTCTCTTTTACCCGCTTCTTCCATTTTGGGTCACGGGGGTCGCCGGTGCCCATGTCCAGCAATCACTGTGCGAGGGGTGGCGTACACCCTGGACGGGTCGCAAGTCCATCACAGGGACACATAGAGACAAACAACCATTCACTCTCTCACTCACACCTAGGGACAATTCAGAGTTACCAATCAGTCTAACATGCATGTTTTTGGTCTGTGGGAGGAAACCGGAGTACCCGGAGAAAACCCACGCATGCACAGAGAGAACATATAAACTCCACCCAGAAAGGCCCCTGGACCGGGATTTGAACCAAGGACCTGCTTGCTGAGAGGCAGCAGCTCTACCAGTTGTGCCACCGTGCTGCCCGCATTGGAACCCACTGAATAAAATTCTAATTATTATTTTAACAAGGTTGATATAACATAAAATACGATTTAAATTTAAATAACTTTTCTATATTTCTAACAAAATATAATCTATAGCCTCTTTTAGTCTAAACTGGAATTAGACAATAAGAGACTTGTAATAAGACAATGTGCTATGCAGCAGAAATAAAGAAAAGCCAAACTGACTAAGTTTCAACTGTTTTAATGTGTAAAAGTAATTTGCATGTTAGGGGTGGGGGGGGGGATTCATTTTAGTATATATTTTTTAGACATTCAGGCAAGACTTAAATGGAAGCTGAATAAAATTGTGGACTTTTATTCTCAGAAATAATGCTTTGCTCTAACCTCAACAATTCCAACCCTTTACCAATTTGTGTGTCCTAAAATAAATGGAAATGATTCAGGAAATGTATCCAAAATGGTGTGCTATTTCAGCACTGTTTAATGACCATTCATGTCAGTGTCACAAAATCTTATGTATTATTCACAATGTCTCACATTAAAAATATCACATGCACAAGTACTTTAGTGTAATCAGCATAACAGACAGCGCTGGGAGGCAAGAGGGTCTTCCATTCAGCCCACTACTTTTGAAACTTTTGCTTTATATTTCTTTCTCCTGTGGTTGCAGTTGCAACAAGTTGGGTTAGCAGCTTCTACTTAAATCACAGGAGATGATGTCTGCCTTGTTGTACACAACCTGCTGCATTAATCCATCCATCCATCCATCCATCCATCCATCCAGCCATCCATCCATCCATCCATCCATCCATCCATTAGCTTTATCTAATTATTCCTTTTGGGGTCTCTGGGGTCACTGGTGCCCATATCCAGCAGTCACTGTGCGAGAGGTGGGGGACACGCTGGACAGGTCTCCAGTCAATCACAGGATTGCACCATCCTCACTAACAAGGGTGATCTGTTCATTTGTCTTTCTGTGTCTGATTTTGTGAAAAATAGTGTCTTGAAAAAAGTTAGAAATAGCATTTGACATTTTATTTGTTCCTTCTAGTTGTGCTGAATATGTACCAAACCCTCATAACAAAGCATGTTTCAAACCAGAGCCGTACTTTTACGCATCATGGCAGACAGATGCAAAGTGTGTAACAAAAATAAGTCAACTGAAGAGATTGCATTTCCTGATAAAATGCAGTGCAAATGCTTATTGCTGAAGGAAAGCATAGAAAGTTTAAAATATTTGAAAGAAGTACAAAAGACAGACATTAATCCCCCTCCACTCCAAAAAAAAACAACAAAAAACAATAGCATAAAAGCTATTATTAGCAGAAAGCAGCTAATAAAAGCAGAAAAAAACTGAATTTAGCAAAAATAAACTGAAAGGGGCAGAAAAATAGCTGAAAGAAAGTTGTTGTGAGCAGAAATAAGCTAAATGCAGATGAAGGAAGCTAAAGTTAGCACAAAGAAGCTGAGAAATAAGCTGAAGCAGAATGAAAGCTGAAATGAGCAGCAAAATGTTGTAAACAGCACAAAATGTTTGAAGGATGTGGACAGCTCCATTCATTTCAATGAGATAAACATCGGTAAAACAGCTACTTCTAAAAAAGTTAAGTCTGGTTCTCTGGACAAGACTGTCCAGAGAACCAGACTCAACTTTTTTAGATTTTTCCACATGGATTATTGAGCATCCATCAGAAAACAGCTACCGTATTTTCCAGAATATAGCTTGCAGCTTTTTATCATTTTTGCATGCTCTGCGACCTATATTCAGGTGCGACCTATTTATGGATTTTTATAAAATAAGCTGATTTGTAATCGTTTATTAACAAAAATTAAACTGAGACACACTCTTACAATAATGTCAGCTAACAAATATATTTTTTTAGGTGTTTATCCTGCTAAAATTATTCATTTATTAAAGAAAAGTTCAGCTCAGACACATATTTGCTATAATTTTTATCAAACAAATAATTGTTTTTAAGTGTTAATCTTCTTAAAAGCCTTGCTGTGCGCTCCTGTGGAAGAGACATTTGCAGCAGAGCTAAACACAGTCCACATTTTGACGTAGGTGCGACCTATATTCAAGTGCAACCTATACTGTATATGGATTTATCAAATTCTTTGGCAATAATTGGACATGCGACCTATTTTCAGGTGTGACCTATATTCCAGAAAATATGGTACTTATTTCAAGAAGTAAAAATTGCACAAATTTCAAAAGTAGCATTGAAATAGCACAAAAATTGAAGAACGAGTTATGTGCCAAAAAAAAAAAACATATGGAAGAACAACGGATATTAATAATGTGAATGCCTAAAAGGCCATCACACTATTATGGAGCCAGGATGGTGTAGTGGTTAGGGCGTTTGACTTGGGACCCGAAGGACGCGGGTTCGCGTCCCGGCCACTACACATCTTGGGGTGTCTATGAGTGCACACCTATTTCTCCAGCTCCCCGAGCGCCTTCTATGGCTGCTCACTGCACCACCTGGTAGGTGGTTGGGTTAAATGCAGAGACGAATTTCGTCTGTGTATGGGAAACATACGCAGATGACAAGATTAGACAATTATTATTATTATTATTATTATATATTTTTTTCTTTTGTCTTTTCTCTTTTTTGTTTTCTATTGTTTATTGTTTGTTTATTGTTTATTGTTTAAGGAAATTCTACCATTGCTGTTCATCGTTCTTTAGTTTTAGCAGGTCGCTTTCGTAAATGAGCCCATGAGGTTCAATAAGATTTACCTGACTAAATAAAGGTTGAATGAATGATCCATTTTTCTTATATATTAGTGAGGAATAGAAAGCCTGTATGAGAGGAGATCAGACCTTTAGAGGTAAAGAAAAGGGCTGAGAAATAGTATTGAAGGAGAGAAAGTTAACTGTGTGGACAGAGTGGCAGGAAGAGAGGAAAGAAAAGAAAAATCTGAAGTCACAGGCAAATGTACAGCATTGATTGTGACAGGTAGGGGGGTTACTGTGGGTAAGGTGTGTAAGTCACCTTCTGTGTGGGAGGTGTGTTGGGAGGCTCAGATATGTGTATGGGCCTTGGAGAGACTGTGTGTGGATAGTAGATTGGTGCTGACATGGTAAGCAGGTTGTGACATTAATTAGCCGGCCTCAGTGATGGGTGAAACCTAATATCCCAGAGAAAAGAGACACTGGGGCGAACACATCAAACACCCCCTCCCCCCAGACACACACACCGTTGACCTCACCTCCTGTGACTGGGGACAAAGGGTTACTGTTGTAATCTGACCAATATGTGAGCATGTGTAGGTTTGTGTACCGTACTTGCATGTACGTATTTGTGACTTTTGAAAGTTAAATGAACAAGGCAATTAGGAATACAAATAAACTGAACCCTGTGTTTTACTTGATCTTTGCACGGAAGTGAATGCATATATAACCATGATTTTCTGATTTGATAAGAAACAAGTACAGTATTGTACCCACACTTGCAAGAATTATCCAATCAGGACTCCGACTCAATGACAAATGTGTAATCTATACTGATTAGAAGAAATAGGTGAACACAACTTAACATTTTAAATAAAATCACATACTACAAAAACATGGCCTAAGTACAGAAACAATGATTAACACACCAAGTCCGTGTTTCCTGCTTTCACAGGAATTCATGGGTATCTGGCAGCCCGGCAGCTTACTGAGAAGGTTCTGGGCTCAATCCTCAGGTGGGGTCTTTCTGTGTGGAGTTATCATGTTCTCCTCATGTTTGCATGGATTTTACCTGACATCTCCAAAACAGACATGTTAGGCTGTCCTTAGGTCCAGACCCCCCTTCCGAAAGAGATCTGTGATCTCAATGGGATTTGCCTGTTTAAATAAAAGGCTAATATATAAATAAAGTAATCTCCCAGTTCATGCTACAAACAGTAGATTTGACACTTCCATTGAGAAAAAAACCTGCTCCTATGTAGAACACATGAGGGGCAGTTGTCAGTGGTCCCTAAAGCAACATTATAGCGTGCTCGTTGCTTTAGTTGAAAATGACACAGAAGATCTACACAAACACCTTATATCAATTGTCAGGCATGGTCATTGATGACTTGGACTAGCTTTGCAGGATCCAAAACTGGGAACCATGCAGTCAGTATGGGTTTTGGGGCTGCATTGAGCCTAGTTCACAATTATCATTTAAGGTAATTTATCTCTCACACCAACAAACCCCTTGAACCTCAAACTATCAAGAGATCACATAGTAGCACTGAGAACAAGACTCAAGTATACAAATGTGTTTTATTCACGGTGGAAGGGGGGAATCTGTGTTTCATGAATATTGGTGAGTATAATCCTTAAAGATTTACAATTATTCATAAGGTAACGTGTCTTACAGTTTTTTGTTGTGTTGCAGGCATTGAGCGGAGAATGAGGGAATTTCAGAACCAGGTAATTGGTGGTGGAGTAGGTTGTACAGTGAGAGTAGCAGGCTAGTGTTTGTTGTCACAGGAGTTCCACAAGGAGACTCAAGGAGTGAGACGAAATCCAGGCTTCAGTGGCTGATTTGGAAGCCACAGGAGAACCAGACATCCAAGGGGGTGAAGGCCAATGTTCCAACGATGAGAATATCACTAGGCCAGCCTTATATACCCAGGTTTTCATCAGCAACTCAAGCTTCCTGCCACTCTGGAACCTGAAAATATTGTACGTAATGTGGAAAATGGCAGATTCCCCACACTAAACTGGATTTGCTTTACCATAAAATTACAGTCCTGTATGCAGTTCTTTTCATATTCCTATGCACACATATGGGCGGCTGTGGCTGAGTGGTTAGAGCAGTCGTCCTGCAATGCAAGAGCTGGGGGTTTGATTCCACCAGCAGTGATATGCCCGTGTCCCTGAGCAAGACACTGAACCTTTCATTGCCTCCAATGTGTGTGTCCCATCACTTTATGAATGTGGTGTAAAGCGCTGATTATAATTTGTGCAGATATATTAGAGTGCTGTATGAATGGGTAAATGAGGGTACAGAGTGTATTGAAGTATCTTAAAAAGATAGAAAGGTGCTATATAAGTACAGTCCATTTACATATGTACTGTATATGCACAAAGTTATGGCAATTCAATAGAAAAAATTAAACTGCAACATCATTTCTGTGTTTTGGGAAATCCAATGACAATATAAAGTATTTATATTTTCTTTAGTTTTAAAGCTTAATTTAATTTTTGGGTAGCTTGCACTCCAGTTTTTCTATTTGAAATCTCTGACAAAGTACTTGTAGGTAAAGTGACAAAATAAATCAAAAGATCCCCAAGTAATGCCGTAGCAGAAAAAAGTTAACATTTTAATCTTTCTATGTCTTATAAAGATTGATAGAGTATTTAGGTAAATAGGGCAAACTTAAAGGGAACACAGACACACACTTATTCTTTGTTCTCAGCAAGCATATGTACAGTTTAAAGTAGTGAACAGAGAATGTAAATAACCTTGGCCTACAGGGATCACATGTCCCGCACTTACCTAAACATCCATGACAAGAGCACACGCTAGTGACAGCCCACATGGCAAAGAAGGTCAAAGGGCAACAGGGAGACAGAGCCAAACATACAGACAGCAGGAGAAAGAGCATGAAAGAGACAGAGGAAATAGAGGTTGCCTTTCATTCAGAAGTCTGAGAAATTGTAGGACTCAGACATATACAAAACTTTAGCTCTGTTAACAAAAGCCAACAGCAGAACCAATGCAAACCATACGTTCTGTGGAGATACCAGGGTGACTAAGTTGTAGCATGTGTGTCAGCATGAGTGTGTATGGCTTGTGCCAAAGCAGCCATACTTAATGCATCAAAAGCAAAACATAGCTGAGCCTTTTTTTTCTACATGAGCAAACCTCTTAAAATGAACTGTAAGGTTCTCTACCATGTTTGTCCAGACTTCTCTTGTGAGTATGTCTGGTTTAGGTTAAGTCTTTCTGTGGGTAGAAAACCACTGCCAAGTTTCTGCAGGCCAAGTCTATACCATTCTAGTCATAAAGTTGATTTGAGTTGTCTTTTTATTGTGTCCAAACCAAATAAAAAATGAAACTGATAGATGAAGGTAGCAATGTATTTTGTTACAGAGATTAAAACCACATGAAACAGAATGAATGCATACATTTTGGCAGAGACACTAATGGTGAGAATGTGTTTGGGAGCCTTTGATAATTAGAGATAACCAAAAGCACAATACAAGATACACTGATCAGTTAAAGCATTATAAACACTGATGGGTAAAATAATGAAGAGAATGACCGGTGTATGAATGTGTGTATGAATGGGTGGATGGCTGGTACTGTGAAGCGCTCTGGGGCCCCTCAAAGGGGGCTGGAAAGCGCTATGTAAGTAAGCTCCATTTACCATTTATATTCTACTGGCTACTTCCTTTTAGGTCCAGGGGCCATTGGTGCCCATATCCAACAGTCACTGTGAGGCGAGTCGCACCCTTGTCAAATCGCAAGCACATCACTGGACCACATAGACAAATGAGACAACCATTCACTTTCTCACTCACACCTAGGGACAACAGAGCTACCAATTGTACCAATGTGCATGGTTTTAGAATGTTGGAGGAAAGCAGCATACCTGGAGAAAACCCACGTTTTCACTGAGAGAACATGCAAACTCCACCCAGACAGGTCCCCGGTGGGGATTCAATCTGGCATCCTTCTCTCTCTGACAAGTTGTTAGATAATTTTTGGTATGAATCACTTGATTATATTATGACTGAGAACATCTTTCTGTAATATGTACGCAAAACATTCTCTTGTCCTCGGCCTGAAGGACAGCTTGCCAACTCACAGTGCCCGATTGGTGTTGACACCATTAGAACATGCCCAAAACATTCACTTATCTCCTTCTAGAGGTCCACTAGTCTATGGTCATGCATCACGTCTATGCGCCTGACTGCAACAGGCTATGAGGGAATGCCTACTGGACTCTGCTGCTGCACAAAAGTCTGCAACAAACCCTATTCGACATTCATTCTTTGACGTTTCACGCATTATGTATCTGTGTATGAAATCTGTCTTCCTTCTTTGCTATTTGTGGATGATGTGGTCCTGTTGGCCTCATCATGCCATGATATTCAGCGCTCACTTGAGCAGTTCGCAGCCAAGTGTGAAGTGACCTGTATGAGAATCAGCACCTCTAAATCTTAGGCCATGATCCTTGTGGATTACTGTCATTGGGTCAAGGGTGATGTTCTGCCTCGTGGAGGAGTTCAAGTATCTCTGGGTTTTGTTCATGAGTGAGGGAAGACTGGAGTGTGATGCTGACATATGGACTGGTGAAGTGTCTGCTGTACTGCAGACTCTGTGCTGGTCTGTTCTGGTGAGAAAAGAGCTGAGTTGTAAGGTAAAGCTCTATGTTTATCGGTCAGTCTACGTTCTTACCCTCACCTATGGTCACAAATTCCAGGTAATGACCGAAAGAATGAAATCATGGATACAAGCGGTTGAAATTAGTTTCCTCTGCAGTGTGGCTGGACTCTCCATTTGAGATAAGGTGAGAAGCTCAGTTATTCAGGAGAGACTTGAAGTAGAACAGGTGCTCCTTCACATCGAAAGGAGCCAGTAGAGGTGGTTTGGGTGTCTGGTAAGGAAACTTCCTGGGCACCTCCCTAGGGAGGTGCTTTGGGTATGTCCAACTGGGAGGAGACCCCAGGAAAGACCGGCTGGCCTGGGAACCCCTTGGGGTCCTTCCAGAATGGCTGGAAAAATTATGTCTGTGCCTTCCGGCTCAATCTGCTGCCCCATGACCCGTCTTCAGAATAAGCAGAAGATAATGGATGGACAGATGGGCAAAGTGGGTCAAACCGGAGAGACAAGAGTTGGTTTGCCACTTGCTAACGATCCTGCCCACAATTCTGCCCAATGAATGCGGGACACATTCTCAGTGTTGACACACCTAAATACAAACTAAGCGATTAGAGTGCATGGTCCCTAAAAAGGGAGACGTGGCTATAGAGCACCCAACAATAGTGTATCTCGGGGAACATGGTTAAATGCATTCTCCAAGTTCACAAAACATATGGAAACTGGTTGGACAAACTCTCATGCCCCTTTAGGACCCTGGTGAGAGTAAAGAGTTGGTAATGCTGTTCTTCAACTTTAAAAAAAAGAAGTAAAAATAAAGCTATTTAACTAGCTTGAAAACCAAAAGAACAATAGCTAAAACTTTAGTTAAGAATAACAATAATATTTATATTTGTTATTATTGGTGTTGACACCTCTTGTACATTGTTATATAATGGCATTATTAAATTTAAATACTTTATTAGACAAAACATCAGCAAAACATTTTGTTAATAAAAACAGAAATATGTTTATATGTTTTATATGCAAATTAAGATATCTGAAAGATCACTTATGTTGTGCCAGGACAAACTGTGACCTCCTGCATGACAGGCTGAAACGTTACACGAGCATCCACCAGTCCTTCTCCTCCTCCTCTCCCATAAAGATGGAGATCGTCCAAACTGGAATGTATGTATGTAGTGAACATACGCACGCACGCTGTTTTGTTCACACTTTGTTGACAGATACAAGCTGCTTGGTTAGAAAAACTACATTTCATGCCATTGTCAAGCCGTGCTGTCTACACATTCAGTACGCTACATCTTTATCAATCAGAACATCTTTTTTTTATTTTTTTATTTTATTTAATTTATTCATTCATTTCAGATTTAAAACAAGAAAGAGAAATTACAATTCACAATAAAGAGAAACAAGAAAGGAAAAAAAATCTAAAATGAAAGGTAGCAGAAGAAGAAAACAATCTTATCTGCCCCTTTTTAAAAAAAACAAATCAGTTCAAATAATTATTCAAAACAATGATCATCTTTAAATAATATAACAAAATAAATAACTCATCACATGTTTACATTTCTAGTACATTTCATATTAACTAAAATTTATAGATATCTTTTCAATTTAGTCTTACGGTAATCATTTAAAAAATATATATATAAATAGACTTTACTTTTTTTTTACATCGTTTTCCAAATTATTCCACTAACTTATTCCTTGTATTGATGTAGACCAATTCTTTAAACTGGTTCTGTACTTAGGTTTTACAAAACATCAGTTTATCATTGGAAACTTATTTACTCTCATTTACTTTTGTGACAACACACTAATATTTTTTTGCCTACTTGTGGATGGCAGACTACTTTCAAAACATTCTGACAGCATGTGACGCTGCAAATGTCTACATGTCTACAATCAAGTGGCATCACTGTGATTATCCTGATTAGAGATGCATGAGTCTAACAGCCTCAGGGTAATAGTAATAATAATAATAATAATAATAATAATAATGAATTCAATTTATAATGCACTTTTCATTAATAAAAATCTCAAAGTGCTACAAAGTGTAACAAAGCAAAGATCAAAATAAAACAAGTGATAAAATCAAGTAAAATCAATAATGATATCAGCTAAGATCAAAGATAAAATCATGTGGAGGCAGAATAGGCTTGCTTAAAAAGAAAAGTCTTTATGCTGCTTTTAAAGTCAACCAGTGACTGTGGAGCTCTCAGGTCGTCAGGGAGGGAGTTCCACAGGCGTGGTTCTACACTTAATGCTCCTCAACCTCCTTCCTGAGGGGAGTGGGGCAAAAAGTGTGTGTGCTGGGTGAGTGGGGTATTTCATGATGCAGGTGGTCCTCTTCCTGCATCTGGAGGTGCACTTGGTAAAAAAAAAAAAAAGAAGAAAAAATTGATCTTTATGATTTTGTTTTAACGATACGCCACTCACTTGGCATTAACATAATGCGTTTAAAAGAATGTATTTAACCTTTTTGCAAGTTTCACTCATAGTTAAAGCATTTAAAGTTTGTTAGTTGTTTTAGTATTTTTTTAGTCTGGTGTTTAGGCACTGCTACTGACTTTTTTTAACCTAGCAGGCACAAAGAGAACTTTACTTAGTTTTCACTTTCATGACGATGTATTAATAAAATGTTGCATTCCAATTACATACTGTATTTGGGTGATTCTGTATTAGAAAAGTTAAATAAAGCTCACTTTTCATCCTAAGGTCATATTCTGTCCATGTTTGGTCTAGCTGCACGCAAGCATATGAAGTAGTGGTTCAAGTCTGATACATTTTAGATTAATTCAGAAGAAAAAAAAAACATCCTGTTGGTTATCCTGAAATTATTTCCAGTAACATAGATCCATGTGTGTGGGTGTGTGTGCGTATATTCTTCATAGTTCTCAGAATCCATCCAACCACTCTGCTATTAGACTGGTTTTCTGATCTGAGTAAAACGGATTTATGATGCACATTCAGAGCTACAACAATAATAATGCATGAGAAGAGTTTGGAAAACTTGAGAGTAAACAGTACCTGCTTTGTAGTGCCCCCCACCCCACCGCCACCCCCAACCGGGCCTTTTGAGGTAAAGTGTGCATGCTCTCTCTGTGCAAGCAAAGGTTTTCTCGGGGTACTCTGGTTTTCTTCCACAGATCAAAAACATTTGTGTTAGGTTATTTGATAACTAACTAGGTGTGATTGTGCATAGATGTGAGTGAGCGTATGAATGGTTGTCTCCTTTGTCTCTGTCCCTGTGATGGACTTGAAACCTGTCCAAGAGGTACTCCGCTTCTCGCACAGTGATGGCTAAAGATGGGCACCAGCTGTACAGTACTGTGACTCACAAAAGGGAAGCTGGTAAAAAAAAAAAGTATGAGTAGATGCTTTGTCGTACCTTGGCTATCAAGTGTGGGATAGGATCTTAACCATACATTAAATAGTATATTAATTATGGGGGAGTGGTGGCACAGTGGTTATAGATGGTGGGCCTGTGATCGGAAGATTGCTGGTTCAAGCCCCGGCACCGACAACATCAAAATGTGGGTGGAAAAGTTGAAACACCCACACCTGCCTCCACCCTCATTCGCCCCACTCTGGGCCCCTGAGCAAGGCCCTTAACCCCCACCATCTGCTCCCTAAA
Organism: Garcialebias charrua; assembly: GCA_038048925.1. Lineage (NCBI taxonomy): Eukaryota > Metazoa > Chordata > Actinopteri > Cyprinodontiformes > Rivulidae > Garcialebias > Garcialebias charrua. Next base: position 24,232 of record JBBPBX010026495.1, on the reverse strand, counting down.
CAGGTCTCTCTTGAAAATGAGTTATTGTGGCTCATTGAGACTACCTGTATAAATAAAGGGTAAATTAAAAACAAATAAAATAAAAAAAATGCATCTAAACACAAAATTTCTTTCAGTATCTTCAATAATTTTAAAGCACCATCTTAGCAATCTTCTTATCTTTTAAACTAAAAAATATATATTATCACCTATATAACACACTCTACAGAAATCTAAAGAATGAAACCCAAATGTTGTCTCAGGTCACTAAAACATAATCAACTTGAGAAGATTTAGCCTCTGGTAAAATAACAGTAAAATCAATGTTGCTTTGGCCAAAACTGACATGGTCATTTTTATGCTTTGTTTTGAAAGGAAGAACAGAGTTAATCTAATTTATATGTTTAATGGAATGAACTACATTGTGTGTAGATTATGTTTATTTATGTGTTTATTTTTGGGAGGGACAGATGAATTCAGCTCAGTTTTAAGTGTATCCATAGTTTTATTATTATTATTATTATTATTTTACAGCTTGTCTCCCTCCTACCACCCCAGGGGTTCTCCAGAGTCTTCATACCACTCAAACACTTCCCCTCTTGTTTCTGTAACTTCTTGGTTCTTCTATCTCAAATTTCTCCACCTATTCACAAATTTAACAGTCTCAGAACTCTTTTTATTGCCTCCCCCACCCACGCCTCTTGACTTTCCCCCCATATTTCACCACATCTCTCATTTAGTCACTATCACTTTCATCTCTCACTGTGTACCTCTCTCACCTCCTATTCTCAGTTGTGCTGTATTTCCAGTGGTCAGTGCCTGAGGACACCAAGACCACAGCATGCATAGATGCATATTTGAAAGTCTAGAAGAGGGGGAGACAAAAAGAAAAGTGAAGGGGTGAGTGAGAATGAATCACTCAAGGCTGTAATGATATGGAAGCACAAGATCAAGACTGAAAAAGTGTTCAGCTAATAAGAAAGAATGGATACAAAGAGGTGTGTTTTGTCTCAATTCAGGTACAGTCTGTATGTTCCCCACTAAACAAACTAATATAATGATGGATATAAGGCAGCTTATAACTAAGGGCATCTACCTGTGTGTTTCTGTGTTTGTTAAAATTGCAGATATTAGTGCATTCTTGATCAAAATTAGAATTTGTATAAGTAAGAGAAAGTGAAGTAGTTATGTGTATGTGTCAGTTCTGTATTGGATATTTGACCATTTCTGACTTTTACCAGAGTGTTTTGGTATTTTAGCCCGTAGCTACATATGGAAAAAGAAACAGAGGTTACAATCCCCTGTCTGTTCAGTCTGGAGTAGAGATGGAG
>JBBPBX010026495.1:0-12267 GCA_038048925.1 Garcialebias charrua | reverse complement strand
CTGGTTCCAGAGCCAGAGCCATGCGTTGAGGTGAGTCCGACTATTTCTAGTCGGAACCTCTCAACCTCACACACTAGCTCAGGCTCCTTCCCCACCAGAGAGGTGACATTCCATGTCCCAATGGCCAGCTTCTGTAGCCGAGGATCAGACCGCCAGGGTCCCCGCCCTCGGCCACCACCCATCTCACATTGCACCCGACCCCTTTGGCCCCTCCCACAGGTGGTGAGCCCATGGGAAGGGGGACCCACGTCTCCTCTTCGGGCTGTGCCCGGCCGGGCTCCATGGGTAAAAGCCCGGCCACCAGGCGCTCGCCAGCGTGCCCCACCTCCGGGCCTGGCTCCAGAGTGGGGCCCCGGTGACCCGCGTCCGGGCGAGGGAAAACTTAGTCCATTAATTGTACTCATCATAGGGGTTTTTGGGCTGCACTTTGTCTGGTCCCTCACCTAGGACCTGTCTGCCTTGGGTGACCCTACTAGGGGCATGAAGCCCCTGACAGCATAGCTCCTAGGATCATTGGGACACTCAAACCCCTCCACCACGGTAAGGTGGGAGCCCAGGGAGACTGAGAATCATAATATAATAATAATAAACTTTATTTGTATAGCACCTTCCTACAATGCCTTGCATCAACCAAGGTGCTTAACAGGACAGAAAATATAAAACCGGTACAATAAATCAGTGAAAATAAAATAAAAGCAACGCGGAAGCAATGGAAATAAAAATGCTACATACTCAAATACCAAAGTAATAAAAGTTACACACTGAAAGCTTTTTTGAACAAGTGGGTCTTCAGTCTGGTTTTGAACAGAGTCAGATCAGAGGTTCAGATCAGAGTCTTCACCAGAATACAGTACATAGTTCCCACACACGTGACCAGTATTGCACAATACCGGGTTTTTCACCACTCTTAAAGGCAGAAATGGCGGACGAACAGACTCAAGCTACCAGAGCTAAGGACAGTACAGGTAGTCCCCGACTTACGAGCGCTCTGACTTACGAGGTCCCGGACTTACGAGCATGCATCTCATAAAAAAAAAAAAAAAAAAAAAAAAAAAATTTTTACTTTTTTTTATTTATTTTTTTATAAATGAATACATGTACAGTACTGGACAGTCACCAAGCACTTAGTCTATCCTAACACAGTTTTTAAAGATGAAGGAATAAGTTGAATTGTCTCCCTTTCACATAAAGGGAGCAAGCTCCCTATGGAGCCTGCAGGGAGGAGGGAGACAATTCAACTGATTCCTTCATCTTTAAAAACTGTGTTAGGATAGGCTAAGTGCTTGGTGACTGTACAGTACTGTACATTTATCTATTAATAAATAAAAAACAATAAAAAATAAAAATACTGTATATACTGTATATTTTTAATAAATAGATAAATGTACAGTACTGTACAGTCACCAAGCACTTAGCCTATCCTAACACAGTTTTTAAAGATGAAGGAATCAGTTGAATTGTCTCCCTCCTCCCTGCAGGCTCCATAGGGAGCTTGCTCCCTTTATGTGAAAGGGAGACAATTCAACTTATTCCTTCATCTTTAAAAACTGTGTTAGGATAGGCTAAGTGCTTGGTGACTGTCCAGTACTGTACATGTATTCATTTATTAAAAAAAAAAATAAAAAAAAAGTAAAAAAAAAAAAATTTTTTTTTTTTTTTTTTTTTACTATGTGTTCCTACTTACGAATTTTTGACTTACGAGCGCCCCCTAGTGACGGAACTCGCTCGTAAGTCGGGGACTACCTGTACTAGCTTGACCAAGGTGCAAGACCTAGATATCTGCAAAAAATAGCTGGTCGGAGTTGAATGAGTTGGAGAAAGAAATCATGTCAGACAAAGCGGACAACTTGTCACCATGAAGTTACTCTGATATAATTAAAGTCCATGACCCACCATGTTTTCAAATTGCATCGCCATTAATATTTATTAGTTTATTTAAAAATAATACAGGAGCGTTTATTTATATTGTAGAGAAATAACGCTAAATGTGTTATTTCATGATTTATAGCAGATTTTAGCAGAAGCTCCGGGAAGATCTGCCCCTCTCCAAATATGGGCATTCACATCACTAAAGATTCCGCCTTGGAGTTACAGGCGGAGTTATAATAAGCCTTCATCAACTTCCATGACCGCTGCTCTAAGAGAGGAAAAAAAAAAGAGAAGCGGTCGCTCACTGATGTCTGTCATATTCTGAGCAGCATCCACGTAGACATACTAGTTTAATTCGCTTGATCGCGACAAATTCATTAATTTCCGCATCGGCTTTTTATTCTCTCCCCTGACCAGACAGGTCGGGAGTAGAAAGGCAGCCGCGGCGCGGAGCTCTGAGCGCGCGTGCTCTCCCGTGCTTCCCCGTGCTCCAGCAACAAGGCTGGGACAGAACCGAGCCCCGGCACGAACTTCAAAGCTGACGCAGCGGAACGGGGAGCCAGGGAGAAGACGGGAGAAGCCGCGCGGCTCGCTCCTCTCTGGGCAGAGGAGAGGAGAGCAGCCAGCAACAGTCGCAGCGGTGTTATATCTTATTAAAAAGGTCTATAAAATAAATAAAAAATAAAAACAGAGCACTGGTCCAGCTGTACACAAAAATGCACCAGGAAATATGCAGTTTTACTCTCACTCTCATAAACCTCCATGGAAACTCATCCCTTCCTTCTGGGTGGAGACGTGACAAAAGTCACTCCACACTTCGACACTTTTCGGCCGCGTTTCCGGATTCATTCGGGACTCGTTTTTTTTTTTTTTTTTTTTAACCCTCGCCTGGCCCAAATGCAAAAATGAAAATAGACGAAATATTCTACTACAGTAATAGTTCAATATGGTGAATTGTTACTGTCATGGTGGGTGTTGTCCTTTAATTATTTAATTACTACGAGGAGTGCACAACGAGGAGCTTCACTGCTTTAAATCCATGGATGGATATACTCAGTGACAGATTTGTGAAGGACCTCCAAATCTTTGTGCTAACAACAGTTCTGGTGACTGACAGAGTAAGTGATTATAATAATATACACGTAGATGTCCCTTGTAGCTACAGCAGATGAGCTATTTGCTACACAGTAAACATCGGTTATTTACTGCGTGCTAAGCTAACGTAGCTTGAGATACAGTAAATATCAGCGATTTTTAACATAACAAATATTAGCTTCGCTAATGTAACTTGTGCCACAGTAAATATCAGCCATGTTTACTTTATTAAAAGCTACAGCTAAGCTGATGTTTGCTACGTTAAAGATGGTTGTAAATATCAACTTATTCAGCTTACCTGATGTTACTTGTACTATAGTAAAGATGGCTGATATTTCTCACATTACTACATTATTTATTTAGCCCATGACTGCCTTTCACTTAAACTAGTGTTAACAAAATAAATCATTTGTAATTATTGCTCAGTCAAAATATTTAACGTTTTACAGTAAATGGCACTGATGTTATTTATTTCCCACTATGATCTGCCTTTGTTAATAAAGTTAGTGGTAAAGTTACAATTTGGTAACTCCTTTTAATCTACTGTATTGGTTAAATGTTGCTTTAAACCCTGAAAGCATTTTAATTATTTCCCTCCTTTGTTATATTTCTGCATAAGGTGAGTTCCAGGGATGGATGAAGCTCCAGTTGGTCCAGGGAGGGATGAAGCTCGTTGGTCCAGGGATGGATGAAGCTCCAGTTGGTCCAGAAGTTGTGTGCAGTCATGCACCACAGCAACAAATGAGTGAAAATTTAATTTATATAAATAAATCTGCTTTTGAAGTACATTTGGTGTTGCTGTGAAACAGGCATTGCTAAATGAACGTGTGCTTACCTTTAGTTTGAATAAAACAGTTGCACTAAGTTTCACCTTCTTTATTTCATTAATTAAGATACGTTGTTTAATGTCTAATAATGAGAAGTAGTTCTACTGCAAATAAATAAAACCTTTATGTACAAAACATAAAAACATGCATGTTGCTGTATGGTTCTTCCTCCAGGAGGAGACTGATAAAGTTCAGAATAAAAGCTATAATTATAAACTCAAAACAGTTGAAACTGAATACAATATGAGAACTGTGTGTGATTTGATGTCTTTTAATGAAAATGATTTGCCTGCTGAATAAATACCAGATAAAAAACACTCTTCAACAATGAATGATGGGCAGTTTCTGATTTTAAACAAACTGGAACAGATTCCTCATCATGTGGGACCACTGGACGACCACTGGACGACTGGAGCAAGCAGCCAACCCCTACGGAATCCAAGAAGATGGAACTTGGCCCTTCACTCGTCTGTACCTGAAAAAAAAAAGAAGATTAGTAAATATTGTCATGTTTGCATCACAAAGTCTAAAATAAGACCAAGTTTGCTACTCAAAGTAGACAAAATAAATACAGTTGCTCCTAATATTTTTGCTAATTCACAAAGATAAATGTTCCATTTTATATTGATTTCAGAAATTTTATCTTAGATTTACTTTAATATTTTTGAATTATTGTGCCAGGTGCTTGTGTCATTACCTACTGTTCTTCTGCTGCTGCCTCTCAGAGTAAGTGTGTCTTGTCAACTTCAGCGTGGGTGACAAGTCTGTGTTTGACTTGTGTGCAGGCCTTCCTGAAAATATAAATATTTCAATAGAACAAATTCAGTAACCAAAAGATGAACTTGTGTTATGGAATATTTTCTGTACAGACATCATCCCACTGCTTTATTCACATGAGAGTAACAGGGAGCTAAAATCAAAACAAACAGAAAGTTCTAGTCTGACAATGTTGCAGTGTTCAAATAGTATGTATATTACATACAATGTGTCATGCACATACATACAGTACAGTATATACAGTATGTATGTACAGTATGTATGTATGTACTGTATATACAGTGTGTATACAGTATACACATACACACAGTGTATGCATGTACTGTAAATGCATTACACACACATGTATTTAAATTATTTATCAACAGATTTGTTTAGTAAATACTTTAACAGATATTTACTTACATTTCAGTACAATTTTAGCTTCATGTGCATTTTTTGATGATTACAGCGATACATGTTAAATCTGTTGATTATCAAATCATTATCCAGTACAGATTTGTTGAGCCAGGTTACAGACATGAAGATTACATCTGCTCCAGAAGAACTGACCAGAATTTTCAAAGCATTAAGTTTTCTCAGAAGGATGCATGCGTTTAGACCTGATGTGTTTTTAAAGTCATTTGGTGGGCTGTAATTAGTGGGGGGTACAAGTTTGGGCTGAATCCCTGAGAGCAGTAACAACATTATTATCAGACATTTTCTTGAGTTTTTCGTGACTGATGTGTAATTACAGGAGTTAATAGTGTGAATTAGCTCCCATAATTGAACCATGAGAAACATTAATGAAGACACGATCATTCAGAATACAAAAAACAATGAAAGTAGCAGTGATGGACATATCCATATGTATTAACAAGATTCAGTGAATCCAGATAGTCTGAGATCTGAAAATATTGACAATAATATGAATGGTGCAGAAAAGTCTCAGACCATAAAGCGACACATATCAAATGAGCAAACAAATCTGACGAGGTGGCCCAACTGCAGTTTGAGTTGGACAGCCCCCCTGCAAATATTTTTTATTTAACCTTTATTTAGGTAGGTTAATCCCATTGAGCCTCGAGGACTCATTTACAAGAGAGACTTGGATGGTAAATGGTAAATGGAGCTTATTTATATAGCACTTTCCAGCCCCCTATGAGGGGCCCCAATGCACTTTACAATACCAACCATCCACCCATTCATACATACATTCATACACCAATAGCGGCAGACTGTCATGCAAGGCGCCATCCAGTCCTAACGGGAGCAACTCGGGGTTAAGTGTCTTGCCCAGGGACACAACGACACATGGTGTGGGGAACCGGGATTCGAACCTCCAACCTTCCGATCAGGGGATGACTTCCATTACCACAACGCCACGGCCGCCCCATTGGATGAATGGATGTATGGATGTGCCCATGGGAAACAGAAGCTGGGTCCAGAATCAAGTTAGAAACAGATCATTTGCAGCAAAGAGTAGAGTGAGCTTCCAGAAAATCCTCCTGAAATGAAAGGTATGGTCCTAGCCCGTTTTAGGTCAGCAGGGAACAACAGCGTGATCCGGAATAAAATTATTGTTATCCAGGTGAAATTGGATGGAAGCCTGCAGTAACTCAGATGCAAATTCCAGACTTCTATCGAGCACCATACAGCGCTGCTCCTCCGTAGCCCACAGCACAAGAAGCACCCCCGGCGATAACTGATGAGACTGACCGTAGAGGATGAAGACGTCACTGGTCCAGTTCTGCTCCAGCCCGGCTCCGGTACTTCACAGCACGAGATGTCAACCCCGGCATAAAAACGGCGAGGCTGACCGGAAAGGCTGAAGTCGTCACTGGCCCGGTTCTGCTCTGGTCCAGTTCTTGTGGCGCTTCAAAGCAACAGAGTGTCACCTCCAGGTGAATACAGCGATTCCCTCTGAGGTGAACAGTCTGTTTAAAGGTAACATGCTGCTCACTGAGGCTGAGACCGACTATTGAAGATGAAGTCTCCCACAGCTAACTCAGTTTGGTTCTGGTCCTGTTTGGGAACACAGGTACACTTCTGCTACACCAAATGAAGACACAAGGCCAGGCCAACAGAAAGCAGTGAAAAGTTAAGCTAAATACCTCCCTTCGATTCTTGTCGAAGGTCCAGAAGGGAAATTTGGATGGGGTCCAGAGAGAGGGGAAAAAAATCACAGGACCTTAGTGCGACGACTCCCCAGCTCGAGGGGTCACCTGGCCGGCAGGATGCACTCAAACTGACCGTTGGAGTGGGAGCGGACGGTCCTGGACCAAAATTTTTGGGGGGACGGTCCCGTCCAGCTCTCTTAGTCACTGAACACTGAATTCGGTTGGCAGGGGGACCAACTTTAGTCCTGTTCGAAAAACATAAGGAAATGCCTAAATATAATCAGTTGCCTTTTATCAAATAAATAATCTTCGGCAGTTTGTCCAAGTCAAGAACTGTGTTCAGCCCTTAAAATATGCTTGGTGCTCCACAACATATAGTTCCTAAGTTTTTATTGTCACAGTTGGCAGATGAAATAAAATGGTTTTAGTTTCACCAAATTCCCCACTATGATCCAAATCATACAGCATATAGTGGATTTTCCAAATATTTTGCTACCTTAAACAACATTAAAGAATTGTTTGTTCAGTGGTGTATTTAATTTGCCTGGGGTCGGCAGAGGCCAATACATTGCTCATCCAAGATATCCTACCCCTCCTTCTCGCTCTCCAACATCTTTATTTCTGTCACTTCCAGTTCTGTCTCGTGTTGATGTTAGCACCATTGTCTCTACACCATACAAACTGGTCTCACCACTGTCATCACGTCTCCTCTCCTTCTTTTTCACATTTTCCTGGACAGTGGACCCCAAGAAGTTCTGCACCCCTGTGACCTCTGCTCCTTGTACCCTCACTGTTACACCAGCCTCCCTAAGGAATGAGAGGCTTAAATTTAAGCTGAGTTTAAAATTAGATATTGGGATCATTCAAATCTTTATTCTTAAACTTATTCTCAATTAAATGTCTGGCTGTTGATGAGTTCAAGTTCAAGGATCTTTATTATCCCCTAAGGGCAATTTGCTCCACAGCCAGCAATAGAAAATACCTAAAACACAGAAGCAATCATTAGAACAACATTCATAAGATCGCAATGAATCTTAAAAATATATATTTTATTTTCTTAAGGAAAACACATTAGTGATACATTTCTAATGAATGCTGGTAATAAGTGAAGAGGGCTGAAACAATTCTTTTGTGTGTGTATTTGAAGCAATCATTTACAGTACTTAGGCTATTCAGCATTTCCACTTTCTGCATCCCTTGAGATGCAGCAAATGAAGCTTTATCAGTGACACACAATTATTTAGCAGGCATAGTCCAAGATAAAAAAAATACTTTTTCTCACACCTGTCTTTGTCATTTTGTGTTTTATCAGTATGTGAAGCAAACTTATATTTGTTTCAGTATGTGAGCTTGATTCAACATGTTTAATGTGTGTTCCATGGTGCACACACATTACTTTATATTGTTGTATAAAATAAATGTTTTGAAAAATGAAATTTTTACATGTGGTTTTGCAGATCATTTGTGCAAATGTATGTGTTTATTTGCTCGTAGTTGGGTCCAGGCCTACATAATGCCACAGGTAGCTGTGTGCTCAGTAGAGTGTATGTCGCTACACCTGTTCTCCCTGTTGGAAGGCACTGTCCATGTCCAGCTGGCAGAGCAGGGCTGGGACAGAGGATTGAACAGATTGCATGAGCAGTGGGACGTTGGGACAAAAAGAAGACACGGCTGAAGGTGAAATCCAAAATAGGAATAGAAAAGTACAAAATGTAAAATCCTAAATAAGATATTAGTTTTTTTACAGATCATGCAGAAAGTTTAATCAAGATACGAAGGGAAGCATTCTCTGTTAGTGCTCAGTGTGTGCTTTGAATAACTGTCAGTGACTGCTGACTCAAATAATAGCCTATATGGTAATGTGTAAAGAATTGACTGTATTAGATCTGATTTGAAGGCCAATTAGCTGCAATGGACATCATGAACTGGTATAAAAGCAAAAGTTATTCAGTTAGATGTGCATTGAAATTTTAGTTAGTAGTTCATAAATTATTTTGCTGATGTGTGCCGCAACCCCACCTAGGGCTTTAACAGACTACTGGAGTAATCGACAGATCGATTATTTGGACCTCTATCGAGTTTTTTTATTTCAAGTCGAGTATTCGTAGTGACGCCATCACATCACAGTTACAGAACAGAAAATGAATCAACTTCTTGTTTGGAGCGCGTTGCGAACCGGTGTTACACCATATTCTGTGACCACCGTGTATTGTGACCGTAGGGGGTGGTGTTGTATGAACTGTTGCAGGTCACAGAATATGGTGCAACACCGGGTCCAATGACCGAACCAGAACCAGCTTCCTCGGACGTTCTTTCACAAATAAAAGGCAAAAAATATAAATCTCTAAACCTACAAAAACCTATTAACATATTAATCTCTAAAACTCAACCTAATGTACAGCACCACAGGCGGTGGTGCAGTGTGGTCAACCGCCCCACTGTTTTAAGTTTTGTTTTTGACGTGCCGCACATTTTTTTTCACTTTTGCAGCTTAATAATAATAACTAATGGTGTGATCACACCGAACAGCGTTTCAACGGCAGAAGCGTACAGCTTACATGCAAAGTCAATGGGGGACGCGCTTCCAGCCGCGTCTTGGCGTCGGGCGTCACGTCGCGTGCGTGTTGAGCGTGCTGGAAAGCGTTTTCCGTGCACGTGAACCGGCTTCAGCCTCCAAAGCACGCATTCACCATGCTGAAGTTTTCGCCGTTCAAACGTTCAAACGCCGCTCAACTCTACCTGATTGGTTGGTGTGTCAACCAATCAGGGAGAGTCGGGGGGAGAAGAGAGGGGGAGAAGAGAGGGGGAGAGTCCCTATGTGACGCGGAAACGAGGGGGCGCGCGCACTATGTGACGTATTGTTTGTGGGACACAGAAAAGACCCGCGAGGTCGTGTACTATGGAAGAGAAACTCATTGTAGCTGTGTGTTCGCGACAAGTCCTTCACGACCAGTCAAGTCTGCTCCACAGAGACAGAAATAAAAAGCTCCTCGCCTGGCGGAGTGCAGTGAGGAGGACTCGGTATACTGGTAAGCTCCTCCCACACACCCCGCAGCAGTTTCGCGTTCTGGCGTTCTGGTCCAAAGGTCTGGACACCAAGTGTGTCCACTTGCGTGCGTGACGAGCTTTTTGGAGGTTGAAACGCTGTTCGGTGTGATCACACCATAACAGTTTTGGGTTTCCAGTGACTTATTTGCTGTAAGATAAATAGTAGGAGCATAATATATGCTCCCAATGTTTTGTTGGTCTTTTTTTGTAAATAATAATTTTTTTTATTTTTTTGCGGTTTTAATTAGTTAATTATTTTTTGCATCCTGAGATCCTATGACATCATCAACTACTCGAGCACTACTCGAGTATTACGTATTATGTTAATGTTGAGTTTTAAAATTATGTACTCGTTCAACCCCTAACCCCACCCACACAGACTAGTACTTCCTGTTTGGCTCCCTTCACCTGCTGGAGCATAGTTAGGACCATAGATATAATAAACACTAGATAAGCTGAGGCGGAGTCTCCGGCGTCGTCACGTGGCAGCCATCTTGCGACAGACAGCAACATTAGCTGCAGCTGTTGAAACTGAATGGAGGTGAGGGGTTTACACAAACAAAAATACTCTTAACTCGCTGTAATCTTGACGGATTTACAAACGGTTTATCTTTTTAAAAACGTTATTAACGTGGCTATGATTTCTTTGGTAGTCAGACAGCACTTTTGTCTTTTTTAAAACGTTTTATTCATGTTTTGGGTGTCACACTCATCGAGAATCTAGAATCTGTTTTTATTACACCAATAACTATTTTATTACAAACTACTGTAAATGACTATCTTGATCATGATTGTATTTATTAGCATACTATTAACAAGAGCCTTTGATTAAGGGCTAGCTAGTACAGTATTCCAAATATTTCCCCAGCATTCTTAGATCACTAGGAGCTCTTTGTTTTTAACTGAACTAAAGCTGCACATGATTTCCAAGCGGTTTGGTATGTTCAACACTAATTACTGCTTTGTGTTTTACAGAAATACTCTTTGACAAGATGCCTGACTTTTGTGCAGCCTATGGATGCTCCAATAGGCGTAACATCAAAACAAGAAACCTTGGGATCACATTTCACAAGTAAGACTCTGTGACAGTATTATTACTTTAATTAGAATAATCATAGTTATATTTTGGATCAGTGCACATTATTGGTCATGCTACACACCAAAATGTGAGATAATATTATTGACATAATATTATACATAATATATATTTACATAATAATGACATAATATATATTTACAGCACTTTGGTTGACCTTGTTGTTGTTTTAAGTGCTCTATAAATAAAATGGTATGGTATGGTATACGGCTTGTAAAAGTATCTTTATATAAATTATGATGTATGATTTAGTGTTTCTTTTGGACACAATTTTTAATAGCTGTTTTATTGTACCAAAAGTAAATGCAAGCACACCAAAAGTATGATATATGTGTATAATTGTCATTACTATAATTCAAAGGTAAAGAAAGGAAGTGTGGAAAATAATGACCATCTTCTTCATGTTTTTAAGGTTTCCCAAAACCAGAGAGAGGAGGCGGCAGTGGGAAGTTGCCCTGAGAAGAGAGGGTTTTGTTGCCCTGGACAGGACACTGCTCTGCAGTGATCACTTCAGTTCTGAGGACTTCGATCGGACAGGGCAGACTGTTAGATTAAAAGATAGTGTTGTTCCAACACTTTTCAATTTTCCATCGCATCTTCAAAAGGTATGTATCATCGACCTACAAGATTTCAAGATGTATAAGATTGATATGTCTATAAACTACTGTATATATAAATATGTGGTTAAATGTCACAGTTTAGTATTTCTTTCTGCAAATTTAGCAATAAACAATGTGTTGTTCTTTACATAGCACATTTTAGACACTCTACTTTTGTTTATTTTAGCTTGTAAAAACAAGAGGCTCAAACACCTCTAGAAGAATAGAAGACAACCTGGCAATGGACCTGTCTCAGGATAAAGCTCAGTCTGATGTTGTGAGTATTAATTGATTCACACAATTGATAAGTGAATAATTATTTTTTTTTAAACTGTTAAATTCCACATTAATATTATTTATATATTTGTATATTTTTGCAAAGCAACTGGAAGCCACTGCAAAGAGGCGAAAGTGCTGCAAGCGGCAGGCCACTGACCACCCGTATTCACTGCCTCCTTGCCCCAAGGCTATATATGCCAAACTTAATGAAGCCTCAGCTAGAGTGAGGAAATTGCAGAGGGAGAAATCGAATGCCTTGGCAAGAGAAAGGAGGGCCAAGAAAAGCATGCTGTCTCTTCTAGAGGAACTGAAGGAGAAAAATCTCATCAATGAAGAGCTAAAAGACAAGCTTGAATGCTACTCGGGTAAATTAAAAATATTACATTGAATACATAGTATATAGGGTATTTTATGTTCTTTGGTGAAATGACACCCACTAAATCACTCTTAACTGTTTTTCAGATCTTCCAGTTCAACTGTTGTCGAGGCAGGGCAGCAAGTACACCAAGGCCCAGAGAGAGTTTGCCCTTACGCTCCATTTGCATGGGCCAAAGGCATATCACTATCTGAGAGACACT
>JBBPBX010026494.1:17316-38042 GCA_038048925.1 Garcialebias charrua | reverse complement strand
GTGAAAAGAAATGTTGAACTGATTAATAATTTGACCTAAAGGCAGCATGTAGAGGGAAAACAGCAGGGGCCCCAGAACTGACCCCTGAGGGACACCACAGGAGACACCGACTGTCTGGGAAGTGGCATTGCCAAGGCTAACACATTCCAGCCTATCGGAGAGGAAAGATTTGAACCAGTCCAGGACAGTGTCACAGAGACCGACCTCCACATGAAGACGGTGGAGGAGGATACTATGGTCCACAGTGTCGAAGGCTGCAGTGAGGTCAAGGAGGACAAGGATGGAGGGAGAACCAGTGTCAGCAGCCATGAGGACATCATTTGTTACTCTCAGCAGTGCAGTCTCAGTACTGTGAGCTGCTCTGAATCCAGACTGGAATTTCTCATACAGGGAGTGTTGTTGTAGGTGGTCCTGCAGCTGAGCAGCAACTGCTTTCTCCAGCACTTTGGACAGAAATGGGAGGTGGGAAATTGGGCGGTAATTAGAAAAAATGTCGGGATCCAAATTAGATTTTTTCAGAAGAGGCCTAATGATGGCAGTTTTTAGAGGCAATGGAACATGACCAGATTGTAGAGACTTGTTTATTATTTGTGTGATTAATGGGCTTATTGCAGAGTGATTGGATTTTATGAGAGACGAGGGGAAGGGATCCAGGGCGCAGGATGAAGGCTTCATTTTCTTGAGGATGGTCTCTACCTCACTCTGAACGACTTCATCAAAGCTGCTCAGGGTCCCAGAAAGCAGACGGGTAGATGGTACACTAAGATCAGGGAGGTTGTGGAGCTGAGATCTGATAGTGTCAACTTTGTTTTTAAATGATGAGAGGAACAGGTTGCATTTTTGAACAGAGTCCTCATGAGTTTGTTTAATGGGATTAAGCAGATGAGTTATTGTGGAGAAGAGCTGTTTAGAGTTTCCAGGGCAGGTGTTGATGATGTTGGAATAATATTTGGAGCGTGCTTCTTTAAGAGAATAGGCGTACGCTTTCTGATGTTCTTTGTACGCTTGCTTATGTACAGAGAGACCAGATGATTTTACACGTCTCTCAATAGCACGGCCAGTTGCCTTCATCCTGCGCAGCTCATCAGTGTACCAAGGGGCTGAACGGGAGAAAGACACCAGTCTTGACTTCAAGGGAGCATGTAGGTCCAGAAGCTCCTGGAGAGATTGGTTGTAATAATCCACAGAGTCATCTGCAGATGAGTGATTGACAGCGGTCAGGGCGTGAAGATCAGCAGACAAAACATCAGGGGAAATGTTTTTATAGTCACGGAACTGGATAGGTCGTTTTGGGTTAGAAGCAGGCGAAGTTGAAGGCACTTCCAGGGAGATGACCCTGTGGTCTGAGACACCCAGGTCATATACAGACAAGTTATTGAGTACAGTGTCTGTAATCACCAAATCCAGAGTATGCCCCCTGTTGTGCGTAGGGGCGTCCACATGTTGGGTGAGGTTGAGAGATTCCAAAAGAGACTTAAAATCTGTAGCCAGAGGGGAAGAGGAATTGTCCATGTGGATATTTAGATCGCCAAGAAAAATAGTTTTTACAGGGGAGGTGCAGAAAAAAGTGAGGAGGTCATGCATTTCTGAGTTAAATGAAACATGCGGTTTGGGAGGTCTATAAATCAATATAACGTTCATCAGGAGTGGGGCTTTGAAGTTGAAGGCCAAACATTCAAAAGAAGAAAAATTATGAGAAGACAGATGTGACAATTTTAAATTACTGCGGTAAATTACAGCCAGACCACCACCGCGGCCAGTGCTGCGGGCTCTCTGCAGATAACTGTATCCAGAGGGACAAGCTTCATTCAGAGAACTGAACACGTCTGGTTGATGCCAGGTTTCTGTGAGGCACATGAAGTCCAAGTTTTTCTCCAGAATGTGATCATGAATTAGACATGATTTATTGGATAGTGATTGTACATTGAAAAGTTCTATTTTAATGCTAGTTGGTGTAGGAGCTTTTTGAACCGGTTTAAGCAGACTGAAATCCACTCCACGTTTTCCTTGCCACCTCGTGCGCTGCGGACTACAAGGGACTACAGACGCAGCGTTCTGATGACGTAGTTGAGGTGCGACACGTCTCCCGGACGGAATCAATTCAGAGCGAGAATAAACGGATTTCTTTCGAGAGCCTCTATGGATGTAACGAGGTCTACGCAGAAGTCCCAGTTGTTTGATGATGGAAACAGAAGGTGGAATGGAGCAGTTGTTAAGTCCAAGCAGCTGCGAAGCGGAGTAGGTCAACATCACACCAGCCAAACCGGGGGAAGCTAGCACAGAGCTAGCCGCTAACAGCAGACCCACGGCTCCGAGAGAAATAAACAAGAAGCAGTGAGATGTAACTTGAATGAGCATAACTTGAAGAGGAGCACAGGAGAAAGTCCAGAACGGTCCAGACGACACAGGAGGTTGACAGAAGCAGCAGGTAAGCAAAACAAAAACTGCAGCCACGTAGTTCTCCAAGCAAAGTTTGTGCAAGGTTTGTGCTGGAGTTTGACAGGAGGCAGACAGCCCAATATTCCGGTTAGGAAGTACTAACCAAGCTGTCCGTAAAGTCCTTGATTAAAAAAACCACTGAACAAAATAAGTCCAGATAAATGTCCAAAAATTAAAAAATAGCAACAGTAAAACAACTTTTCAGCGTGGAGAAGCGGCGAACATCACGACATCACGCCAGCGTCCTCTCCCAGCAAAATATACCCTGATGCATGCTCAATAATCCAGGTAGAAAAATCCAAATAAGCTAAGTCTGGTCCTCTGGACATTCAAAAAACAAAACAAAGCAAAAAAATTGTAGAAACGTTTTGTCTTTCGTCCGAAAGACTTCCTCAGTCTGAGAAGCTGTGTTCAGCTCAGTCTTATAAATAGCACCCTCCCACAGTGGATCAACCAGTTGGCTGATGACAGCCGAAACCAGCTGCTCACATGATCAAGGAGGACCAATAAGGATGTGGTGATAAGCGTTACGGAGATCCAATTTGGAAAATATTTTGGCGGAGTGCAGTTGTTCATGGATGGAGTCTATTAGTGGTAAGGGATATTTATACTTTATAGTGATCTGATTTAATCCTCTATAGTCTATGCAGGGACGTAAGGTTTTGTCTTTTTTTAGCCACAAAGAAAAATACTGTCCCAACAGGAGAGGTGGAGGGATGAATTATCCCAGAGTTCAATGATTCAGATATATTTTTTCAGCGAGTCACGTTTTGGACCAGACAAATTGTAAAGGCAGCTAGCAGGAAGAGGATCCCCAGGTAGTAAATCGATAGCACAATCATAGGGACAGTGAGATGGTAAAGATAGGGCATTTTGTTTATTAAACACAGGAGCAAGGTCATGTACACTGTAGGGATTTTAGACAAATCGATCGAATCGAATACCTCAGTATGTTTAACAGTAGAGGGGACAGCAGTTCTTAAAAAATCATTAAACAGTGTGGGCTCCATTGTTCCTCTCTTTTTACCCTCCAATTAATTACGGGGTTGTGTTCTCTGAGCCAAGGAAAACCCAGGATAAGCCGTGTAATGGGTGATTCAAATACAGTACAAAAAAAGTCAGTGTTCATGATGGTTCCCAGAGATCATCGGTAGAGTCTTCTCATGAACTGAAGCAAACTTCTGACCAGTGAGTCCGGCCATCGTCAGTGGAGTGGGGAGAGGTTGTGTAGGGATGCATAGGAGCTCAACCAAGTCCTGGCTAATGAGCTTCTGCTCAGCCCCAGAGTCCACTAGAGCAGCAACCAACTTCCTTTCTTGATCAGCAATAATGGTGGTGTTGAGTTCCAAGCAAGAGACTAGAGAAGAGTTTCTCACCAATAACTCCTGTTTTATTGGTGAGCTGTTTCCCAAAAGCAGGCAGTGAGCAATAAAATGTCCTTGTTCTCCACAGTAGATACAAGACTCCCCCCACCCCCCCTGTCCTGTTGGGCATTGTGGAACTCAGAATTATTGTCTGAGTGTCAAGGTGAAGCCCAAAAGATTTACTTACATAAGCATTTACTTTCGGCTTTCAGCAACTATGGCATGGAAATCTATTATATATTCAGTCCCTTGTTTCTCGCCTTTTTTAACAGAAAACAACTTACGAGCTGCCTCCCTCTCAGGCAGAACAGGGTCAAAGATTTTACAAAGTTCATTACCAAAGTCTTTGAATGAGTAACATCAACTAGTCTCTTTGCCACTCAGTTCCCCCAAGATTTGGCTTTACCTGAGAGAAGTGAAATAGCATACGCCACCACTCTGGACCACTCAGAAGGAAAATAAAATGTGTTAGGAAGGGACGACACTGAAAAGGCTCTCCTTTAAACAGCTTGGGAGGGGACAGACAGGGTTCCTGACTGGGGCGAAACGTTACGTGGGGCTGTAGTCTGGACAGTATAGAGTGGGAGCCCGTGAGGTAGTTTGCTGATACATGTTGCGCAAAATATTCAAATTTCCTGCATATTAGTTTCTAACTTTATGGCCCCCTCGACACCAGCACGCCATTCCTGTCTGTGATTACCGTAAACACCGGTGTATAATACGCTCCGGTGTATAATACGCTTTGGCCAATATTTGGAAATAAATCAGAAAAATCGGTAGATAATACGCTTCGGTGTATAATACGCGCTGCCGTGACAGTCTTTTTTATGGCCACTAGATGGCGCCAGGATACGCCTCCAGGTACAGTCTGCAGGTAAACAGACTACAGGGTGCATTAGCGCCCATAGCGGCCGAAACTGGTACTGCACCATTTTTAGGCCAAAATGAAAAAGCGAATCAGAGCCAAAAATGGGTCTAAAAATATGGGAAAAAATCTGTAGATAATACGCTTCGGTGTATAATACGCAGGACATTCAAATGAGCAATAAAAGTGCGTATTATACACCGGTGTTTACGGTAATTCATTTTGGCGAGATTATGCTGACAAGGACCAGTTTTTAGGATTCGATTTTGACCACAAACAGTAAGATTTAAAATGTTTATTATAACACAGCTGCTGGTGGAGGTCGAAGTCCCTGGGCCAGAGAGTATAATCCAAAACAGGCGAGGAAGAAGCATGGCGAGGAATCTGTGAAACAGGAAGGAGGTCAAAACCAGGCAGACAAACAACTCTGGAATGAACGCTTGACATCTACTACCCAGAGGGATTTCAATAATCTCGCACTGAGTGGTTGTGAACATGGATCTTAAATACTGGGGAAAACAGGTGAACGGCATGACATGAAGGCTGATTGCAGTGACAAGACAGAGTGGGCGTGGTGAAAGTTGACAGACCACGTACAGACAGGAAATGAGAAATAAACACAGCAAGAACTATGGCAGAAAATGTGACACATTCCAAGACATTTAAGTGGTTTTCCATAAACCAGGTGAGTGCTTATAAGTACTCGCCTGGTTTACGGAGAACCAGACCAAGGGTACCCAATACGCTCTGATCATGATCTACTGGTAGATCGCAAATATATTATGGGTAGATTGCATTGCATTAAAAAACAGACATCAGACTATCATCTATCATACCTGTCAAGTTTTGGATTTAAAAATAAGGGAAATTTTCTGCCGAGTACTCCGAGCCATCTCACTACCCAACCAAAGTCCAGGACCCCTTACATTTTAAGACAGGTTTACAAGAAATCTAAAATAACTACCTATCAGCCACTTACAAACCAGTTATGTTTGTGTGTCTATCTAACATTCAAACCTATTTTGTGAAAAGGATTAGTTGCTATAATTTAAAGGGAATGGAAATGTTTGTTAAACCTAAGTTTAGAACCAGTTTAAAGGGTAGGTCTACTACAATAAGAGGAATTGATCTTTGGAATGGACTAGAGGACAATGTAAAAATGTGAAGTCCATACTAATATTTAAGAAAATGATTAAAACTATTTTATTGAAGAGTTACATTTAAGTTGATTCTAATATAACAAATTATATTAGATATTTTGATGTGACTGTATATCTCTGATGAGACTGTATTATTTTGTATTACAAATAGTATATTTACCTGGGGCTTCGAGCTGGACCAGGCGCCGCGAGTGGGCCGGGAGCCGTGAACACCACCTGGGGCTTTGAGCTGGACCAGGCGCCGCGAGTGGGCCGGGAGCCGTGGACGCCGCCTGGGGCTTCGAGCTGGACCAGGCGCCGCGAGTTGGCCGGGAGCCGTAAACGCCGCCTGGGGCTTCGAGCTGGACCAGGCGCCGCGAGTGGGCCGGGAGCCGTGAACGCCACCTGGGGCTTCGAGCTGGACCAGGCGCCGCGAGTGGGCCGGGAGCCGTGGACGCCACCTGGGGCTTCGAGCTGGGCCGAGCGCCGTGGGCGAGCCAGGGGACCACCGCCTGGGACCGGGCTGGTGTCGGAGCTGCGCCTGAAGCTATTGGAGCTGCGTGCTGTGCTGACTGGGCTGCATCGGATCTAGTGAGCAAAGCCTCTTCGGATGATGGAGCTGATTGCTGCAGGCTGCTGAAACCGTGAGTTCTGTTCTAATAACACCGGAGCTGCTGCGACTGTAGGAGGCCCAACACCGTGTGCAAACCGGAGGACCGCCGTCTAAGCCAGGCTAGTGAGCCAACCTCTTCGGAAAACAGATCTGATTGCTGCAGACTACTGAGACCGTGAGTTCTGAACTAACTGCTGATCAGGGCACTGGGCCACAGCCACCATCGTTAGGCCTGTGAGCCTCGTGGAAGGGCCACGTGGTTCAGTAAGCAAACCATCAACCAGAGACCTGCTACCACTAGACTACAAACTCTGTAAGTAATGACGAAAATGACGAAAAAAGGTGGACAAAAGTCACCAGAGTCGGAGGGAAACAACTCAACAGAAATGCAAGACTTTAAAAAATCACTAAACTCTATAAGTGAAAAACTATCAAAATTATCAGCAAAAATTGATTCACAGGCCGGTCTGGTTGATGAAATAAGACAACTGAAAGATCTGATAATTAGCAAAGACAATAAAATAGCTGAACTGGAAAAAAAAAATAGATGACATGGAAAAATACACTGACTGTAGTTGATTTTTTATGGGACAAGTACTATGACATAAAATATGAGGACATTTCGTTCTGTTACACCCTGCCCAATAAATCACCAACTTCCAAACCGTCGGTAGTCGTCGAGTTCGTTAGCAGGAAGTTTAGAAACTATGTAATTAGTCAATCAAAGCTACTGAAGGGAACAAAAGTGTACATAAATGAACACCTAACAAAAAAAAAAGGAAAAATTGCAAAGGAAGCAAGGTGGCTGAAAAGCCAACACAAAATAGCATCAACATGGTCAAGAAATGGAAACATCTTTATCAAAACACATGAAGGAGCTAACCCTAAAGTGATAAAAGAACTGAAGGATCTAGACGAGCTCAAGGGAGGACAAATTACAAATCAATGAAACAACTGAAATGAACAAATACATTAAAACATGACAACATACGAAGACTCAGAACCTAAAATATATAATGTTAATGATGTTATTGATGCTAACTTTTTTCCAGTAATAAAAGATAGCGAATACTACAATGAAGAGCAATTTAATGACATCAATATAACAAATGGAGTTCTCTCTATTATTCACTTTAACAGCAGAAGTATAAATGCAAATATATCCAAAATAACAGATTACTTAAAACAGTTAAACAGAACTTTTACAATAATAGCACTGTCAGAGACATGGCTCAATGACGATAACACAAGTAATATTCACATCGAAGGGTATGAATTATTTCACATGAACAGAAATAATAAAAGAGGTGGTGGTGTCGCTCTATATGTAATGAATGAAATAAAATGTAAATTAAATAATGAAATGTCAATAATAGTTGATAATATTATGGAAATGATAACAATAGAAATAATAAACAAAAATGATAAAAACATAATAATAAGTTGTGTATATAGATCACCAGGATCAAATATAGAAATATTCACTGATAAAATCTTGGAGCTATTGGAGAAGAGTTTTAATAAAAAAGTTTTTTTGTGTGGAGACTTTAACATTGATATGGGAAATAAAACAGATTCAAATAACATCAGTACATTTATAAATTCAATGTACAGTTTAAATATGTATCCGTTGATATCCAAGCCAACAAGAATTACAACTCATAGTGCCACAATAATTGATAATATTTTCACAAATATAACAAACGGAGAGGTGATAGGTGGTATTTTAACGACCGACTTAAGTGATCATTTACCAGTTTTCACAATCTATAAAAATGATCAAAATGTCACAAAAGCAGTTAAAACAAAGAAAAAGATCATAAACACATCAAAAAAAGTTTTGGAAAAATTAAAAGAGGATCTAGATAAACAAGACTGGAATGAAGTGTATGTTGATGATGTGAACAGATCATATGATGAGTTTATGAATATCTTGGAAACTCTGTATGAAAAAAATTGTGTACAAACAAATTATACAAAGAGAAATATCGTTGACCAACCATGGATGACAAAAGGGTTGAGAAATGCTTGTAAAAAAAAGAATTATTTGTATTCATGTTTCTTGAAATTGCGAAGTCAGAACGCTGAAGAAAAATATAAAAAGTATAAAAATAAATTAGTAGGGATTATAAGGAAACATAAGAAAGAATATTATAGTAAATTATTAGATAAAAGTAATGGTGATATGAAAGCAACATGGCGAGTAATGAATAGTGTTATGAAGAATCATAAAGCAAAAACTAGTATTTCAAAATATTTATGATGAAAATGAAATTGTCAATGGATTTAATCAATATTTTGTGAATGTTGGATCAAGCCTTGCAGCTAAAATACCAAAAGTAAATAATAATGTGAGCCATTCAATTACAGGCTGTGCAAACAGTATTTTTCTAAATGGAACTAACAAAGAGGAAATAATGAAGGTAGTAAAAAATCTTACAGACAAGAGATCAAAGGACTGGGTGGACATGGATATGATGTTTGTAAAGGATATAATGAGCCATGTTATTGAGCCGTTTACATATATATGTAACTTATCATTTTCAACAGGAATATTTCCAGATAATATGAAAGTAGCTAAGGTAGTTCCTCTTTTTAAAAATGGTGATAAATGTGTGTTCAACAATTATAGACCTATATCCTTGTTACCACAGTTTTCTAAAATTCTTGAAAAACTATTTGTGAACAGACTAGATCAATTTATAGACAAACAAAATATTCTAAGCAACAGTCAATATGGGTTCAGAGCTAAAAACTCTACATCAATGGCTCTCATGGAATTAATGGAACAAATAACAACTGCTGTCGATCAAAAACAATATTGTGTCAGTATTTTTGTTGATTTAAAAAAAGCATTCGATACTATTGATCACACCATTCTCCTTGAAAAACTGAACAAATATGGTATTAGAGGACCAGCATTACAGTGGGTATCTAGCTATTTGAAAGATAGGAAACAATTTGTACAAATAAATGATGTAAGATCTGACCTCTGTAATATCACATGTGGAGTTCCCCAGGGCTCTGTGCTTGGACCAAAGCTATTTATTTTATATGTGAATGACTTGGTAAATGTGTCAGGACTCCTTAAATGTATACTTTTTGCTGATGATACCACATTTTTCTGTTTAGGTGAAGATATAGAACAAATGTTGGAATTGATAAAGACAGAATTTACCAAAATACAAACTTGGTTTAAAATCAATAAATTATCATTAAATCTAGAAAAAACTAATTACATGATATTCAGTAATAAAAAGAAAACTGTTGACGTTTGTTAATTCTACGTGAGTGAGGTTAGCTGCAGGATCTTGCAACAAGTCCTCACTCCAGCCTCTCCAGTAACGGGTTTTTTAACTTTTATCCTTGCACACGAGTATTACCCGATATGTCTCAAGATTAGTTAGAATTAAGGCTGAGACGAGGTAAATTCACCCAGACTGTTCACTGTCTCCGATTTGCAATGTCATATCCTCGTTGCACTCCACCGATAGCCCGACTTAGCAGAATGGAGTCAGATCGTATCTCACGGAGAAACATGCATTCACGACAGCCTTTACCTCTTTGTAGATAGTTATTGTTATCCGTCTGGTTAGTTTTAGAACCTAGGAAAATAAGGTTCCAGGATATTGTTTATATCTTTTTGGCTAACACAACCATTTAAAACCTCCAATAATCTTGTTGTTATCTTTGAACCAAGTTTCCCATCATTTAATATCAAGGTGAGTCAAAGGAAAAATCCAAATTTGTACGTTTTTATGTTTCTTTATTATTTAGTTGCAGGGGAAACAGCATAAGCACTACTTACTACAGAAAAAGATTTAATCAGGTTACATGATTTGCATTTAAGAGAGTTAAGTGATTCACAGCTCACCAAAGATGTCCTCCACACGCTGGGCTTTAATGTGTTTTTAGCTTTAATTGAATTGAGTTCTACTCCAATGTATAATTTGTATAATCTTCTAAAATGTTGGTTTATTCTACAATAATCTGATTCCGATCAAATATGTTTAATCCACCCAGGTAATCTTGGTGTGTTCCAACTTGTGTTTTTATCTCCACCAGGAAAACTTATTTTAATCCTATCAGGAAATCTTGTCACCTCCAGGTGATGCTGTTGCACTCCAGTCAGAAGTCTGCACTCCAGCAGACTGAACAAATCTTTGTTTAATCCCACATAGGAAAAGCTTGTGTTTTTAATCCTTCAGGAAAAACTTGTTTTGTAATCATCCACTCTAGAAATCTTCATTTAATCCTGTTATTATCCAGTCAGGAAAGCCCGCACTTCCAACAGACTGAATAAGTCTTCGTTGTAATTCCACAGAAAAACTCCAGGTAATTCTGTCGTGTTAAAAATCCCAGTTGTAATCCATCAAAACTGTTCAGGGTTAAAAATCTGGTAATCCTCCTAGGCAAATCAATTATTCCTCAAAAGTGTTATCCATTCAAAGATATTGTAATCCATTCAGTTGTTCTGCGATGCTGATGAACAAGGCCTTCAGAGCAGGCCTGAGGTTAAAATTAGAACATCGTGTTCTCCTGGCTTTTCATCCAAGGTCAGTCAGCTTCTAGCTGGCAGGTCTCACTCCGTGGTCAGACCGAGTGACCCAAAACAATAACAGATTTTCCAATCTCCAGGATCCATTCGGCAAAATCAGCTTTAATCCACCAAAGATTGTTTTCGAAACATTCAGCTCGCTGCAGCCGCAACGAGCACTCCTTTTGTCCAGGAGAAAAACTCTTTTTGAATTAATCCAATTTTCCCAAAGTATCCAGCAAATTCAAAGAATCCTTCATGACTCAAGCAACTTCAAAAGATGTTGTTTTGTTCCACAAAAATATTTTTAGATCAGGAAAAATAGTCTTCCACAAAAAGGCAGCTTTTATTCCATCAATTTTTGTTGTGCAGCACTGATGAACAAGGCTTTTCAAAGCAGGCTGTGACAAGAAAGAACATCCTGTTCTCTCAGACTTTAAACAATCAGTACTCCGTGGCCAGGTCTCCAGGCTGATGTCCCTCTTCACATCAAGGGTTCAGAAAAATAGTATATTCCTTTAAATGATGTTTTAATCCTTCATTGCTCTGTCAAGCTGACGAGAGGCCTTCAGCCGCAGTTAGAAGACGAACAGGGACACTGTGTTCTTCTTATCTTCCCAATTTTCCCAAACATTCAGCTTGCTGCAGTCTGATCTCTCGACGCACAAAACTTCTCTTTAAACTCCTTTTAATCTGTTATGAACAGAAAGGAAAATATCCCTAATTCATTCAGAAGGGAAAAAAAATTGGTTTAATCCATTAATTGAGGTTTATTCCACAGAATTGTTATAAAACAAAAAAATCTTGTAGAAACAAAAATAATTATATCCAGGAAAAATCAGTTACTCCGATAAAAATGTAAAAACATCCATTCACAGCTCCGTTGAGCTTTCAAAGGCCCATTTTGCAGCAGCAGGGAGGACAAAAAAGAACTCCGTGTTCTTTTTAGCTCAAACAAGCTGATAAACCCGTCCGCTTTCAGCGAGAAGATCTCCGCTTTGTTGGTCTCAACCGATTATTTAATCTTCTTGTATAAAAGGAGGCTTTTTTACTGTTATTAATAATTTACTCTTAATATAAATTTAGTTGTGGATTAAACTGGGAATATAACCTACCTTTTTTTGTCAGAAAGTGCCACAAGGGATTTCCAAAAGAATAGGAAATTATTCCATCTCTGAAGCCAGTCCAAATTGTGAAGAAATAAAAAATATTCCAGGCTGAGGGAAAAGGGTCTCTTTGTCCAAAAAGAATCCCTTTTTAGAAAATCCTTATTTCTTCTGTTCGGCTTCCAGAGAGCATCAGTCCATAATCCACAAGAGTTCTTCAAAAGTCCAAAACTCAGCAGCTCAGCAAATTTTCTTCTCTTCCACAGCATTTTTATAGCCCAGAGAGGGGGCTTCAGTTCCCCTCCTCAGAAAGTTACATCATTTTATTATGTTCTGACTGGGCACTGGTGATGTGAAGTCCACACCTCCTGTCCAGCCCTCACCAAACAATGACACAACGTCTCTCAGCTCTCAGCCCTCCCTCAGCTCATGAACACTCTGGTCACCTTTCACCCAGTTCCTCAACTTTTACCTACATTTGCTCAAACTGTGGAAAAAACACTCTTATAACGTGCTATGTAATATTCAAAAACTATTTTTCAACCATCAGCAGTGAAGCATCCTTTAGTTTGCTGTGAATCATAAAAGAAAACATAAAATAACATACATTTTACCCACATACACAATCACACATCTCCAGTTAATCACTTAACATCCAGAAAACATTTTGCTTCAATAGAATTCTGTTTCACAAAAGCTCACATTCCCATCTGAAGCTTTTCACTTTTCTTTTGAACCAAGGCCTGACTTTCTTATATTTCTTATAGCACAGGGTTAACTGAACACACAACAACTCAAAGACCGTTTACTAAAATACAACCAAAGCCTAAAAATAAAAACATATGAGTTTAAAATGCCATATAAATTAAACTAATCTAGGGTTACTGACGGTGTGTTATTACACCCTGCTCTCAGCCCTGTGCCAAAGGCAACTTACCATGTGTGTGTATATGTGTTGTAAAGATCTTTGCAGCAGTATAAGTCTGTTTTCAACCCAAAAGTCCTGCATATTTTGACACGTTCCACTCAAAATTGAGGGTGTTGAGAATTGTAGAGTGACTGAGGTGAAGTTTTTGGGTGTTATTATTGATGACAAACTGACATGGAAACAACACATAAATTCTGTAAGAATAAAAATAGCTAAATCGATTGCAGTACTATACAAGGTCAGAGACCTATTGAATGATAAAGCTCTGTATTTGTTGCAGTGGTGTAGTCTACGCGATACTTGGGTATACGGAGTATACCCACTAGAAAAGCTTAAGAATTTCATTATACCCACTTAAAAGTGCCCAGTGATACATGACATATAATTAGGCACATGTCATTAACACTCTAAACGCTTCTGTAACAATCTATCGGTATGCAGAGCTTTGCTTTGATACAGTTTTATAAATTCTATAACATGTTTTTAATACAAAGCCAACTGTTTTACGAAGTTTGTTGTACATTTATTAAAGTATGAGCATCAGAGAAATTTGAAAATGTTCAATATGCTTAAAAATTTAAATACATTGACGATTACAGTACATTGTACTAACCAGTGTACAAAGGTTTCTAAGCACAGTATACCCACTATAAATGTGTTGACTACACCACTGATTTGTTGTATAACACAATCATTGTTCCACACTTAATCTATTGTATTGATGTTTGGGGGAAAGCGTGTAAAACAATCACAAAGCCTATTTTTGTATTACAGAAAAGAGCTGTAAGAATTATCACTAGAAAACATTACTGTCATCCATCCAGTACATTATTTTATCAACTGAAATTATTGAAATTCCATGATTTGGTTGATTATAATATTTTATCAATTATGTATAGGGCTCAAAATAACGATTTACCTTTAAATATCCAAATGAATTTTGTTAAAAGACAAAGTTGTTATAATCTTAAGGGGACAGAGATGTTTGTAAAACCACAATTCAGAACTAGCTTGAAGGGACGTTCTACCTCAATCCAGGGAATTAGATTATGGAATGGCTTGGAGAATGTAGTTAAAAATGCCAAGTCACTGTTTACATTTAAGAAAATGATCAAAAGGAATTTGTTGAAAAAATATATATGAATTAGCATAATGTGTATTGTATCAATTATTAGTTATGTATTAGTATTAGAAAATTAGAAAGAGTTAGTCATTTTGTACTGCTGGTGAAAGATTATTATTGTTTAATCTGATTGTTTGAAAAAAGGGGCAGATATAATAAGATTTATTCTTCTTTCTGCTACCTTTCATTTTTTTACATTGTGTACGTGTCGTTGATGGGATTGTCTTGTATTGTATTTCTTTTGTAAAAAAATGAACACATTTAATAAACATAAACATAAACTACTTCTCATATTTGCACTAATGTTTGTATTACATTACTGCCTATAGTCATACTACTGTTTACATTCACTGTTTACATTTATTACTACTGTTTACATTTATTACTACTGTTTACATTTATTACTTCTGTTTACATTTATTACTACTGTTTACATTTATTACTACTGTTTACATTTACACTACTTTTATATCTACACTACTGCTGATACATATACAGTATTCTCTGACCAGCCTTATCTAAGGATGCCAAATGTGCCTTATGTGCCTTACTGCATATGCCACTTTGCCTCTATACCAACATCAACTACCTCATACATATACTGTGTACATTAACTCATATGCTGCTTTGCCACTCTTTGCAAATGTCAATGCTAGAACCTTCAGTTTATTTTATAGATATACTTTTTATACTTTTTTATACTACTATGCAAAAACTCAGGACAGTATTACACTTTTATTATTTCATTTTATGCTTATGTTCATTAAATGTTTAGTGTTTTAGTGTTGGTGTAAATTTTCATACTTTTATACTACTATGCAAAAACTCAGGACAGTGTTACACTTTTACTATTTTATGCTTATGTTTATTAAATGTTTCAGTGTTTTAGTGTTTAAATGGTTACTGTTGCACCGAGGGACTGAGAGAAACGCAATTTCAATCCTGTGTATGTCCTGTACATATTGCAGTTCTGACAATAAAGTTGACTTTGACTTTGATGTATGTATGTATGTATGTATGTATGTATGTATGTATGTATGTATGTATGTATGTATGTATGTATGTATGTATGTATGTATGTATGTAAGCATGTATGTATGTATGTATGTATGTATGTATGTATGTATGTATGTATGTATGTATGTATGTACCGTATTTTTCGAACTATAGGTCGCACCTGAGTATAGGTCGCACCATCCAATTATTGCCAAAGAATTGGAAAAGTCCATATATAGGTCGCACCTGAATAAAGGTCGCACCTACTTCAAAATGTTGACCGTGTTTAGCTCTGCTGCAAATGTCCACAGGAGCGCACAGCAAGGCGTTTAAGAAGATTAACACTTAAAAACAATTACTGTAATTGTTTGATAAAAATTATAGCATATACAGTATGTGTCTGAGCTCAACATCTCTTTAATAAATGAATAATTTTAGCAGGATAAACACCTAAAAATATACATTTGTTAGCTGACATTATTGTAAGAGTGTGTCTCAGTTTAATTTTTGTTAATAAATTATTACAAATCAGCATATTTTATAAAAAGCCATATATAGGTCGCACCTGACTATAGGTCGCAGGCCATGAAAAAAAATGATAAAAAGCCGCGACCTATAGTCCGAAAAATACGTTATGTATGTATAGATAGATAGATAGATAGATAGATAGATAGATGGATGGATGGATGGATGGATGGATGGATGGATGGATGGATGGATGGATGGAGTCTCTGTGTACCTTCTTGGTCCTCTGGCTGTTTGATTCCTGTGAAGTTGTTAAACACACCAATATGACAGAACAGATCACTCAAGGTAAACCATAGGGCACAACCAATGCAGAGATTGTAATCACTGTGCTTCACTCCCGTGATTTTGGTATTCGTCATCTTTTTATTATTTCAGTTTATTTTTATAGCACCAAGTCAGGAAGTGATGGTACAGAGGTTAGAAAAGATGGGCCTTTGATCAAAAGGCCACTGGTTCAATTCCCCAGACGAACAACATCAAAATGTGAGTGGGAAAGGTGAAAAACCCATACCTGCTTCCACCCTCACCTACCCCACCCTGGGCCCCTGAACAAGGTCCCCAACCCCCACCATCTGCCCCATCTCTGCGGTGCCCTAGATGGCAGCTCCTTTCTCTACACAGAGGGCTGTGGTAGCTTGGTGGTCTGCGGTTGTGTCAGGAAAGGCATCCAGCATAAAAACAAGTCTTCGTGTGAGTTAGTACACTGTGGCAACCCCTGAAAAAGGGAGCAGCTGAAAGAAGAAGAAAAAAATGAACCAATTCACAGCAAAAGTTATCTCAGGGCACTGACATACATTATAAAAAGCCAATTAGTAAAAGTAATCTAAGAAAGCAGAAGATTGTGTTGAACTGTTGCTTCGTCACAGTCTCCCATTCTGAGCAAGCACAAATGAGGCAGTGGAAAGGAAAACTCCCTTTTAACAGGAAGTAACCTCCAGCAGAACCATGCTCAGGAATGAACAGCCATCTGCTATGACTGGCTGGGATTTTATAGGACAGGAAGTAGAAACAGACAATCACAGAATGGCAGGTCCAGGTGTATTTTCTACAGGAGGAAAGATAAAAAAACACATGCTAAGATGGAAATACTTACAAATAGATAGAGTTATCATCATGAGAGCATACAGGGGGCTCTCAATAACCAACATGCCATAAAAAAACTAAATATTGAATAATTTACTAATCTTTTATCTAATTTAAACTCATCCCATTCCTTCCCCTTTGGGTCCAGTGGTTCCAACGACTGATCCTCTAACAGTGGTATCAGTCCAATCCACCCGTGAATTAACTGTTCTTTCTTCTGACATTTTTGAAGGCGAGTCAGTTTTTTTTAAGTGGTTTTCTACATTACTCACTAAATTTTAATTGAAACCCACTTACATTTCAGATGGACAAGAGTAAAATCATTTACATCATCATTTACATTTGGAGGAGCCAAGATGGCGGCTGAGCAGAGTGGATGTTTTTAGTAGGGCTCCTGCCGGTACTACCTCCAAAGGAAAATTTGGAGGGCTTGTACTTGCAGTTTTTTGCGCTGGATGTGCAGAAAGGAGTTCTAGAGTTGCTGCGGAGATTGGACTGGAACATGCGATTCAGAATTATGAATCTACAAGCCAACGTGAGTTTTGCCGAGAGTTAGCCTAGCGTAGCTACAGACCGGGCTAATCAAAACTAGCCGAGCTGGGTCACCGTGGTCGGGTGCCGTAGCTGCGAGCTTCGTTAACAAATAAACCGGAAAATACGCTGGTTTGTTACGAAGAAAAGCGGGCTGGCACGCACGGTGGTACACGTGGGCCAAGCGCCGTGAACGCCGTGAACACGGCCTGGAGCTTCAAGCTGGACCGAGCGTCGCGAGTGGGCCAAGAGCCGTGAACGCCACCTGGAGCTTCAAGCTGAGCCGAGCGCCGTGGGAGAACCGGAGCTGGGCTGGGCCGATCGCCGTGGGTGAGCCGGAGGACCGCGGCCTGGAGTTTCGAGCTGGACCAAGCGCAGTGAGCAAGCTGGAGGACCGCCGCCTGGAGCTTCAAGCTGGGCCGAGCGCCGTGGGCGAGCCAGGGGACCGCCGCCTGGGGCTGGGCTGCTGGAGCTACGTGCTGTGCTAACTGGGCTACATCGGATCTAGTGAGCAAAACCTCTTCGGATAATAGAGCTGATTGCTGCAGGCTACTGAGACCGTGAGTTCTGTTCTAATAACTACTGATCTGGGTGCTGCACTGCTGAACCACAGCCACCATCGTTAGGCCTGTGAGCCTCGTGGAAGGGCCACGCGGTTCAGCAAACAAACCAGAGACCTGCTACCACTAAACTACTAACTCTGTAAGTATGACGAGAAATAAAGGACAAAAGTCACCAGACTCTGTAAATATAAGAAATAGAGGACAAAAGTCACCAGACCCGGAGGGAAACAACTCAGCAGAAATGCAAGACTTTAAAGAATCACTCAACTTTATGAGTGGTCAAATAGAAAATTTAACAAAAAAAATGGATTCCCAGGCCGGTCTGTCAAGCCCCAGCTGTCAGCGGCCCAGCGGTCTGCCACCTCCTTGTGAGACGTGATGATGAAGTTGTCAAAGTAGATGTCGGAGGTCATCGACCACAGCTCCAGTCCCAGAGCTTTGAACGACGTCATCCTGAACGGATGCAGGTCCTCGAAGTAGTCGGGGTTATTGATCTTCTGCGGCTTCCAGACCCCCTGGAGAAAAGACAAAGAACCGGGACGACGCGATTACAGGAGAAGACGCTGACCACGTCCTTCGCGGCGGCGCAAACACTGAAGGAGTTCCACGTGCGGTCAGGATACGAACAGGCACGTTTAAAATGGATTCATCAAGGGTCGGCACCACACAAAAAGAAAAAGGGTTTTGCTAAGATAAACGTTCACATTTTGAGATGCACATTTTTTTTGTGTGCATAAAATTTAAGCTTATAAATAGGCCTGTTGAGATAAACATCAATTAATAGCACGATAAATGAAAATTATCAACCTCATTTTCATTTAGCGGCTTTATAGTTTCTTCGTGTCTCTCTCTTTCTGAAATCACTGGATGACAAAAAGGTAAACTCCGGTGCTCTTCACTGTTCCCTTTCTCTTTAAAATCCATTTTACCGGTAATCATCTAAAATCGCATTTTTGGATGATTAAAAGCAGCTAAGCTACGAGCTAAGCTAACAGGCTGACCTCGGGGAATAAACCTCCGTTTTGTCGAAGCTCCAAAATTCAGGTTTAAACCCGTGCCTTCGTCTAAAAAATAGTTTTTCTCTGCAAAAAGAAGCTGAGAACTTGTTTACTGATTTTTTTAATTAAAAGTTTTGTGACAAATGCTAAAGAGCTCAAACCACACCGAGCGTCCGCCATTTTGAAAACTGAAAAACAGGAAGGAGAGACATCCACCAAGTCAAGGGGCCTCCCTCCCATTTTTCTTAGTGACACGCTGCTCCCTCCCTCACTATCCATCCTTCGGTTCAAACAGTCTTATACTGCTTTCCAGTGGTCAAAAAAGGTACTACACTCAAAACAAATTAAAAATTTATTCTAAAATTTGACAATAATTACCAATTATTGTCAAATTTCAAACAATATTATACGGTAGTTTATCGCAATAATTTCTGAGACAATTCATGGCCTGGCAAATTTTGTTATGGTGACAGGCCTACTTATAAATTAGCTTACAAATGTTGGATGACAAAGAGTATAGAGAAATATCTAGTTTGAATTTCTTTTGAATATTTCTGCTGACATTTATTTATTTATTTTTAATTAGGACAATGCATATTAATCAACATGACAGCGGTAAGCATCAATGTAAATATGGCGGAGTTAGCACAATAGCTAATTTTCATCCGTTGTCCTAAGGCAGGTAAGAACAAGAAACATCCCACAAAATAAAAGAGCAGAGAATAATACAAACATCACCTATATAGCACATAACACAACATAAAATTACAATAAAGATATGATGCCATAAGAAAATAGACAAAGTAATCTACACACGAGTGCACTTCTGGTTTGTTTTCAGCCAAAGTTTCAGAGAGTTTTTAAAGCTGGAGTAGGTGCCGCATGTCAGTGTGTTGTGAGGACGACAACAGTGCCACACAAGAATTCAAACTTTGTTGTCACCTGATAGTTGGGATTGTCGATGAGAGGGGCTTTCCACTTGCCCTTGTACTGAGGGTTGTTGATCATGGGGCGCTTCCACTCCCCGCAGCCAGGAGCCGTCTCACAGGCCGGGTTGGGAACCTGCGGGGCCTCCCACTCTCCGTCCATCTCCTCGCTGTTAGGTGTGAATGCACCATTAGTCACAGAATATCAGGAAGTGGGTGAACAGAGGTCTAATCATCAGTACAAGTGTATAAGAGCACACAAGACAAGTCAATAGGTGTAGTTGAAGGTCTAGCAATTGTCCTTACCTTATTTACTTTTCCTTCCCGCAGCTACTTTACAACACAATAAAAATTATATTTGAAATATGTAAGTGAACAGAACAGAAACTGTATTTTAACTAATGGTAAAATAAAGTAAGCTGTCAAACATTTATCTTGGTCTAGCTTAGTCTACACGCCTTCATTTTGTTCAGGAAATTTCTGTCTACAATTAGAGAATGTTTAGGTAAAGATATTTAGCACTTACAGTATTCCTTAATTAAAATATCCCACAGCAAGCACGCTACACAAGTCTATAAATCTTTTCACATTGCCATATGTTTAAGTAATGTGGTCTCACATTGCACTTACAAATGAAAAGATGAAACAGGAAGTGATTCCATCTAATGTCAGAGACGATACTTTATAAAGGCTGTGTCATGACAAGATGGAGTTAGGTAGAAAAAACTGCTGTGTGAATGGGAATTTGCAAAAGAATAATAGCAAAATAATCCTTAAATATTTCTGTTAGACTGCCTTCAAGCCCAGACCTCCCTTGCAAAAGAGATTTGTGATGTCAATAGGATTTGCCTGGTTAAATAAATATAAAATAAGTAATAATAATAATAATAATAATGTCATATTTTTGTCATCTGTGTATGTTTCCATACAAGACGAAATTTGACTCTGCATTTAACCCAATCACCACCAGGTGGCAGCGGGCAGCTA
>JBBPBX010026493.1:10620-38043 GCA_038048925.1 Garcialebias charrua | reverse complement strand
CATCACAGACATTTACACCTCCAGATGCAGGAAAAGAGCCACCTGCATCATGAAAGACCTCACTCACCCAGCACACTCACTCTTTGCCCCACTCCCCTCAGGACGGAGGTTGAGGAGCATCAAATGTAGAACCACTAGACTGAGGAACAGCTTCTACCCTGAGGCTGTTAGACTCATGAATAAATAAATAATGAGAATAAACACTGCAAAATATCACATCATGCTGATGCTGATCTGTTTTCTTGTTGCTGTGTTCATCTGTGACCATCTGCTCATACAGACTCATGTTCGTGCTGCTGTTTATAATGATGTTTTTCCACTACATTAGAGCTTAGTGTATTACTAGTTGATGTTTTTCTTAGTTAATTCTAGATGTTATTACTGTTTTTCTCTTGCATTTGTTGTTGGATGTAAGGTAGTCCCCGACTTACGAGCGAGTTCCGTCCCTAGGGGGCGCTCGTATGTCAAAAATTCGTAAGTAGGATCACATAAAAAAAAAATATATATATATATATATATGTTTTTTACTACTTTTTATTTTTATTTTTTTAATAAATGAATACATGTACAGTACTGGACAGTCACCAAGCACTTAGCCTATCCTAACACAGTTTTTAAAGATGAAGGAATAAGTTGAATTGTCTCCCTTTCACATAAAGGGAGCAAGCTCCCTATGGAGCCTGCAGGGAGGAGGGAGACAATTCAACTGACTCCTTCATCTTTAAAAACTGTGTTAGGATAGGCTAAGTGCTTGGTGACTGTACAGTACTGTACATTTATCTATTTATTAAAAATATACAGTATATACAGTATTTTTATTTTTTATTGTTTTTTATTTATAAATAGATAAATGTACAGTACTGTACAGTCACCAAGCACTTAGCCTATCCTAACACAGTTTTTAAAGATGAAGGAGTCAGTTGAATTGTCTCCCTCCTCCCTGCAGGCTCCATAGGGAGCTTGCTCCCTTTATGTGAAAGGGAGACAATTCAACTTATTCCTTCATCTTTAAAAACTGTGTTAGGATAGGCTAAGTGCTTGGTGACTGTCCAGTACTGTACATGTATTCATTTATAAAAAATAAATAAATAAAAAATAAAAAAAAATATATATATATATATATATATTATTATTTTTATTTTTTAAATGAGATGCATGCTCGTAAGTCCGGGACCTCGTAAGTAAGAGCGCTCGTAAGTCGGGGACTACCTGTAACTGGGACCCCGTGTACATAATCTCGTTTTCATCACATGTACCACATGCGGTGCAAATGACAATAAAGACTCTCTGACTCTCTGACTCTGACAACAACAAATTAGCATTCCTCTGTTAAATCTTGTTCGTCTTTCAAAAAAGGCCAAACCTGATCAAGTCTACATCTGAAACATCAGGAGCTTAAATCTGATATAGTTACTGTTCAACCTATACCCTAAAGAGCAAAGCAAAGAGCAGATAATCCTACAATAATAAAGAGCATCCAGGGAAGAGCATCAAAAATTCTTGATTGCATCTTTGTTGTGCAGCAAGTTTTAATCCTCTCACTCTGCATAAAGTCTCAAAATCACCACCTCCTTTCAAACAGATGGTAAAGATGAGCTCTTGCAAACTTAATCTTTATTCCTAATCCAGGAGGGTGGAAGTTAGTGATGACACCCAAAATATAATGTGTCAGAGACATGAAGACAAAGAGCTCAAAGTTTACTAGCAATACCAAAATTATTGTGAAAAGAATACGCTTCAACAGTGAAAATGGTCAGGTTTAGATTATGGAACAAAAACCAGGCGCTCCCCGGGAGTCTGATAAAACATCACCATAAACCTATTGCAAAAACACCGCTTATGCAATGTTGGGAGCCAAGATGGTGTAGAAGCAGGGGATCCGACTTGGGACCCGAAGGACCCAGGTTCGAACCCCAGTCACGGCACACCTTGTGGTGTCTATGGGCGGCACACCTCATCCCCAATTGCCCCCCGGGCGCTTTCAATAGCTGCCCACTGCCCCACCTGGTGGTGGTTGGGTTAAATGCAGAGACTAATTTTGTCTTGTATGGAAACATACACAGATGACAAATGTGACATTATTATTATTATTAATGCAGAATAAAACGAGTCTGTAACATTCAAAAAACAGCACATTACTGTATTAAGCAGAAATTTTAGGTTCCTAAAAAGACATCTCGAGATGCAACAGAATGAAAACTAAAGCACAGCTGCCATACAAGATAAAAAAAAAAAAAGTTTAAATACTGGTACTGTACTGTATATATTTGTAAGTTTTTCATTTTGCCTTCTCTCCCTTCTAATAGAAGTGTGTGCAGAGTTTGTTAGGAAGTACCAGACAAATTAATCTAAGTGAATGAAAAATGGGATCTTGTGACAGCCAGACCATCTGTTCTACAATTTAGTCACTTTCACACTTCTGACAAGCATCATGAGCTAAATGTCAAATATTTCCTCGTGTGAATCTGCAACATCAATGAAAGTTTCTGTCAGCTTGAATACTCAAATGATAAATTAGCTCAGCTGTACGTAATGAATATATTAATGGATCTTAAAGAGAAAGACACTAAAAACTAATTAAAGAGGAGCTTTCTGCAACACTTTGGCAGTCATCTGCTATGATAAAGTTAATTTCTCAGAACATACAGGTTAGTACAAATTAAATGGATTTATTGTGATGGGAAAAGCAGCTAGTGAATGGTTTTATGGATGCAAAGAGCACCACTGAAATGGTTTTTCTCAGAAGAAAAGTTGTAATTCTAGACAGGTTTTCATCTAAGTCAGTTTTTTTTATTGGTCTGATTGATGAAGCAAGACTTCATCCAGTCACATGCCAAGTAGTATTTTATGCTAGCCCAGTTCTGGCAATCTATTCAAACAGATTTGCGTAACAAACCATCTTGCACATCTGATGCGCTCCAAAAACTAGTTTACAAACTTCATCACATCCTGTCAAATTCTGTACAATGGCTAGAAAAGATAACATTTTAGAGACACGTTTGTTAGAGTCATACTTTCACTGCTGACATTTTAACCCTTTAATTTGTGCTCTTTTGTATTTTTCCCCCAGTAGTCAGCATTTGGTGTACACATGCAAATATTTCACAAATGTCTGCATCATGTTGACTCAAGAGTTACGAGCGTTCTATGTCGACAATATTTTGGACATCGTCAGCACAGTGTTTGGACATGGCAACGTAAAAAGTAAAACAGATAAGTTCATGTCAATCAAACTTTTGTGCTTTTCCAGCACAGAAAAGTAAATTTATGGTCCGCATTTGTCAAGACAGGCCCACCCAGATCGTTCCCTTTGCCACTTTGTGGATGCAGTTGTAATAAAACAAACTGTCATGAATGTTCGGATTTTTTAACCATCATATAGAAGCAGTACGTGGATGTCTGAAAAGATGAAGAGCTGATAATAGTGCTAGTACTTTGTTTTGACTCAGAGTCTGCACATTAACGGGTTTGCCTAATGCAGTAAAGATGAAGCAAGTAGAGGCAGGTCGAGTGATCTTTGCTGACAGGATGAAGTGCTGGAATAGGTTTGCTCTTTTTCAGTCTGCTCCAATAGTTTTTCTTTTAATGCTTACTTTCTCCTCACTTTGTGGAAAAACAGATAGAAATGTAGATTTATTTTGCAAGTTGTCAGAATGGATTGTACCAGTTCATCCATGAGAAAACTTGAAAAGCATCAAATGCAAAGAGCCAGGTATTTAAAAGAACAATCTAAAGTTTCCTTCTTGCATGTCTAGAGCAGGCGTTCCCAACCATGGTCCTTGAGGAACACCATCCTGAATGTTTTAGTTGTTACCCTGCTTTGACACACCTGATTTGACTGAATGGGTGATTAACAGGTTTCTGCAGAACTGGAGGAAGTACCGGTAATTAAATCACTGAATCAGGTGTGTTGGAGCAGGGAAACAACTAAAACATGCAGGATAGTGTTCCTCAAGGACCAGGGCTGGGAACCATTGGTTTAGAGCCTGATGCACAAAGATAAAACATCCTCATTGGCTGATATTTATAATATGAACAGAAATGTGAGCATGTTAGCAAAAAGTACAAATCATAATTTTCTTGTCTCCTATACTGCAACTGCCTGAATATTGATTCAGGAGGCGCAAAGCAGCAGAACATTAAAGTATTGAAAGAGTTACTTAATAAAAAGAATTGCATGGGAAATAATTTATTTATAGTAAAGTAAAAAACTAGGGTGTCCTGGTGCTCTTGGCACCAGGACACCCTAGGTCGTAGTTCAATGATCGACTTTGTTGTCGTCTCATCTGATCTGCGGCCGCATGTCCTGGACACTCGGGTGAAGAGAGGGGCGGAGCTGTCAACTGACCACTACCTGGTGGTGAGTTGGCTCCGATGGTGGGGGAGGATGCCGGTCAGACCTGGCAGACCCAAACGTATTGTGAGGGTCTGTTGGGAACGTCTGGCAGAGTCTCCCGTAAGACGGAGCTTTAACTCCCACCTCCGGGAGAGCTTTGAACACGTTCCGAGGGAGGCGGGGGACATTGAGCCCGAGTGGGCCATGTTTCGCGCCTCTATTGTCGAGGCAGCTTATCGGAGTTGTGGCCGCAAGGTTGTTGGTGCCTGTCGTGGTGGCAACCCTCGAACCCGGTGGTGGACACCGGCGGTGAGGGATGCTGTCAAGCTGAAGAAGGAGTCCTATTGGGCCTTTTTGGCCTGTGGGACCCCGGAAGCAGCAGATAGGTACCGGCAGTCCAAGCGGCATGCGGCTCGGGTGGTTGCTGAGGCAAAAACTCGGGCGTGGGAGGAGTTCGGAGAGGCCATGGAGAATGACTTCCGTACGGCTTCGAGGCGATTCTGGTCCACCATCCGGCGTCTCAGGGGGGGAAAGCGGTACGCGACCAACACCATTTATGGTGGGGATGGCGTGCTGTTGACCTCAACTCGGGATGTTGTGAGTCGGTGGGCGGAATACTTCGAAGACCTCCTCAATCCTACTGGCACGTCTTCCACTGAGGAAGCGGAGCCTGGGGACTTTGGATCGGGCTCTCCAATCTCTGGTGCGGAGGTCGCCGAGGTGGTTAAAAAGCTCCGCGGTGGCAAGGCTCCGGGGGTGGATGAGATTCGTCCTGAGTTCCTTAGGGCTCTGGATGTTGTGGGGTTGTGTTGGCTTACGCGACTCTGCAATATCGCGTGGACATCGGGGGCAGTTCCCTTGGATTGGCAGACTGGGGTGGTGGTTCCCCTATTCAAAAAGGGGGACCGTAGGGTGTGTTCCAACTATAGAGGGATCACACTCTTAAGCCTCCCTGGTAAGGTCTATTCAGGGGTTCTGGAGAGGAGGGTCCGTCGGATAGTCGAACCTCGGATTCAGGAGGAGCAGTGTGGTTTTCGTCCTGGTCGTGGAACACTAGACCAGCTCTACACCCTCAACAGGGTCCTGGAGGGTGCGTGGGAGTTTGCCCAACCAGTTTACATGTGCTTTGTAGACTTGGAAAAGGCATTCGACCGCGTCCCTCGGGGGGTTCTGTGGCGGGTACTCCGGGAGTATGGGGTACCAGGCCCATTGATATGGGCTGTTAGGTCCCTGTACGACCGGTGTCAGAGCTTGGTCCGCATTGCCGGCAGTAAGTCAGGCTCGTTTCCGGTGAGAGTTGGACTCCGCCAAGGTTGCCCTTTGTCACCGATTCTGTTTATAACTTTTATGGACAGAATTTCTAGGCGCAGCCAAGGTGTTGAGAGGATCCGTTTTGGTGGCCTTAGAATCGCTTCTCTGTTTTTTGCAGATGATGTGGTCCTATTGGCTTCATCAGCTCGTGATCTACAGCTTTCACTGGAGCGGTTTGCAGCTGAATGCGATGCGGCCGGGATGAGGATCAGTTCCTCCAAATCCGAGGCCATGGTCTTGAGCCGGAAAAGGGTAGCGTGCCCTCTCCGGGTCGGGGAGGAGGTCCTGCCCCAAGTGGAGGAGTTTAAGTATCTCGGGATCTTGTTCACGAATGAGGGAAAACTGGAGCGTGAGATCGATAGGCGGATAGGTGCAGCGTCCGCAGTGAAGCGGGCGCTGTACCGGTCTGTCGTGGTGAAGAGAGAGCTGAGTCAAAAGGCAAAGCTCTCAATTTACCGATCGATCTACGTTCCCACCCTCATCTATGGTCATGAGCTTTGGGTTATGACCGAAAGAACAAGATCTCGGATACAAGCGGCTGAAATGAGTTTTCTCCGCAGGGTGGCTGGACTCTCCCTTAGAGATAGGGTGAGAAGCTCAGTCATCCGGGAGGGACTCGGAGTAGAGCCGCTGCTTCTCCACATCGAGAGGAGCCAGTTGAGGTGGCTCGGGCATCTGGTTAGGATGCCTCCTGGACGCCTCCCTGGTGAGGTGTTCCGGGCATGTCCCACCGGGAGGAGACCCAGAGGAAGACCCAGGATACGCTGGAGGGACTATGTTTCTCGGCTGGCCTGGGAACGCC
The DNA here is from genome assembly GCA_038048925.1 of Garcialebias charrua. Lineage (NCBI taxonomy): Eukaryota > Metazoa > Chordata > Actinopteri > Cyprinodontiformes > Rivulidae > Garcialebias > Garcialebias charrua. Next base: position 31,594 of record JBBPBX010026493.1, on the reverse strand, counting down.
TTGGGATTCCCCCAGAGGAGCTGCTCCAAGTGGCTGGGGAGAGGGAAGTCTGGGCCTCCCTACTTAGGCTGCTACCCCCGCGACCCGACCCCGGATAAGCGGAAGAAAATGGATGGATGGATGGATGGATGGTAAAGTAAAAAACATAAAATAAAAGTACCATTTATTCAGTTGAAATAACCCTAATTGTGTGTTAAAAGATCATGAAGGAATGAGGAAACCTAAAGAGGTCAGGGTATTTTTGGGTCAAACATTGCTGAGCCAACATGACAAAATGATTTTAAAAAAAGCTCAGCATGTATTTAGGCCATCAACCCATCTGATTTTTTAAATCCGTTATAAAGTTCAACTGGAGTATGCTGGGGGGGAAATAGACCTCATTTAACACCAGCTGAAACCTCAGTCTGCGTTAAAGCATGAAAATGAGGGAATCTTTAATATTAGGAATGCAAATGTATCAAATACTGAATACAGTATACAAATGATTCAACAAGTTCAGCAATAAAATATCTGGAGTAATACTGTATGGTACGAACTGTTTTTAATCCCGTGTCACTACTGAGATGGTGAGATTGTGTTTCTTACCCCTTTGTTTCCATCAAATCTAATCATAGGCTGCGATGACAGGACCTGCAATGATAAACAAAATAAACTATTTAGTTAGGGAAGATTATTTTCAAGAAAGTGATAATCAAATCCACCAATCAACATTTTTTAAAAAGGGTAAACAAAACCAGTGGTTACCCCATGAGTGTAAAGGATTATGAGTCCTAAAAATCTAAATGTTTAAAGGTTCAGTATGCAGTTTCTGTAGAACTGCAGCACTTAGAAATCCCGGTTCAGTTCAGGATACAGTTCAAGTTGCTGCTGTTTGTTTTCAAAGCTCTGAATGGACTTGCTCCCCTCTACATCTCAGAACTTCTGAAAGTCCATCAGCCTGGCAGGGACTTACGATCTGCCAGTCAACACCTGCTGGAGGTGCCTCGCTCGAGGTACAAGCAATGGGGAGACCGGTCATTTTCTGTTGCCGGCCCAAAAGCCTGGAACAGCCTCCCCCTTGAGCTGCGTGCCACCTCTGATCTGACTCTGTTCAAAACCAAACTGAAGACCCACTTGTTCAAAAAAGCTTTCAGTGTGTAACTTTTATTATTTTGTATTTTAGTATGTAGCATCTTTATTTCAATTGCATTTTTATTTCACTTGTTCAAAAAAGCTTTCTGTGTGTAACTTTTATTACTTGTGTTATTTTAGTATGTAGCATTTTTTATTTCCATTGCCTTCTTTTATCGCTGTGGTTTCTTATTCTATTTTCATTGATCTATTGTTCCCGTTTATTCTTCTTTTTATCCTGTTAAGCACCTTGGTCAATGCAAGGCATTGTGGAAGGTGCTATACAAATAAAGTTTATTATTATTATTATTATTAGAAATATTTTCAACAGGCAAAGCATTCTGATCCCTCCCCCTCAGAGCCATATGTGGCTCTGCCCAGAGCCATATAAAGTGAGAGTTCCGACACTTCCATAGCCTCCCGTTGTAAGAATGGAATGCGGAAGTCACGTGGGTCATGGAGGGGGCGATTAATAAGATATCTATGGGGCGATTCGTTCCACTAAACTGTTCCAAACGGCAGCGCTACTAGCATCAAATGTAGTTCATTGTTGATGTTTCAGACGTGTTTTCTCCGGTAAGTTGATGAAAATACAATTTTCTTTTGCCCTTGTGAAGCGTTTAAAACGTCAAAAAATGCTTAAGAAAAACGCATAGTGTAGTGCTCACGCCACTAGGTGGAGCTGCAGGATAAGAAATAAAGAGGAGAAAGGTAGAAAGATTGTCAGTTTGTTACGGCTCAATAATTACTGAAAAACGCTGGACAAAGTAAGAAAAGTCGGTTTTTTGTGTCATGTTGCGCCAGTAGCTGTTCAAATTGACTGACAGCGACGAGCTGTTTGGAACAATTGAGAGCTACATGAACCACGTGACCGCCTGTCGGCGAGTTCAAAGGGTGTCGCAACTCTCACTTTATATGGCTCTGGCTCTGCCCCCTTGTGGTCTGTTGAATTTCAAATTCAAGCTCTGTTTTTATTGGCTGATTCAAATTCAAGCTCTGTTTTTATTGGCTGGTTACAAACTCTGTTTTTATTGGCTGGAAAATGGCGGGTCACCTTTTCTTTTTAGAAATGCTTATTTACCACCTGGAGAAGCAAGGGGACAATATTTTTTTTTCAGAGATTACCTGGCTAACATCAGTCTGTCAGGAGGTAGTGACAGAGTGAAGAAATATGTTCATAAAAAAAGCTACATACTGAAGCTTTAACGAGAGTCTATGAATAAGATCCATGCGCCCCAGAACAGGAAATATGTCACCAATCGGAAAACGTTTTTTGAAACAAACAATATAACTCATCATTACTCATAAAATATTTATCCTACACAACTAAAAACGTATATGCATATATTTCGAAATATTTTTATTTTATTATTTCATTTTTTTTTTAAGTCTTCAATGTAAAGTGGTTTAGAAGTTCCAGTGGGGTGTCGCCCTAGCGCCCCCTATTGGCCGCCCGCCCCATTTCCACTCCTCATTTTGTCATTTTCAGATCTTTCAGCTCCTGTCCTGCCCTCTCTCACCTGTCCCCAGTTAAAATTATGTCAGGCGTTACTACTCCTCTCTTTGACCTCAGTCCATACAGTTGTTCAGCTTACATTCATTCCTCAGTATACAGTTGTACTGTGTATTCATTATGCCATGTCCAGGTCTTCTCCATGTACTCCTTGAGTTGTTATTTTGTAAGTTTGTTGCTACGTCCCTCTTGTATTCTAGCTATATAAAGTTTTAATTTTTCACTCAAGCTTTGTGTGTCTGCATGCATTCCTGAGTCCAATTCCTCCTCAGCCGTGGCAGAAGTAGTATATTGTATAAAAATGATCTGAACAATATTTCAACCTGAAGAGACTCACAAAACGAGAGAGAGAATACAATTAAATGTTTTATTGATTAAGGTTTCTTTGGCGCTCGGGCCCCGGCGGAGGGCATGCATGCCGGACTGCTGAGAGCTTGAATGTCCGGCATAGGGAGATAGATTATGGATATCTACCCCCCCGGGACCCGAACCCGGTGGTGGAGACGGGACCGCAGACGTCCAATCCATCCCACCGGTACGTGAATGCCGGCCAGCCAGCGGCCGACGGCACCGGTCAACCCTGAGACGAACACCAGCGCAGAACCTCCATCCTGAGCAAGCACGAAGCGACAGTGGGAAGGAAAAACTCCCTCGAGAGGAAGAAACCTCCAGCAGAACCAGGCTCAGGACAAGCGGCCATCTGCCATGACCGGCTGGGTCGCAGGGAACAGGAAGCAGGAACGCACACAGCAGCAGGACCAAGACGAAGGCGAGCAGGACAACCCCAGGCGGCGGAGGCGGGACGAAGAACAGGGGAGAACCGAGGAACCAGAAACCCCGGGAGGAGACGGGGAGGTGGAGGGAGGCGACTAGACTGGCAACGGGCAAACAGGAAGAGCTGAGGAAAGGGCGCCTTATATCCAGGTGGACAGTTGATGAGTGATTCGATGCAGCTGTGAGTCCTGCCATTGTTGAATTTGCGTCTTCGACTTCATTTAAAAGGCCACAAAGAGGAACAACATTCCTGTTTATGGGGAGAAATTGTAAATGTTTGGCTGCAAATTATCACTAAAATAGATTAAAAGAAACCCCTGAAGTGTGCAACAATTAAACCACAATAAATTAATTTACACAGACATTTGTTAAACCAAATATATATTTAGTTGTTTGTTGTCAAGTCCCTAATTTCCATCTTCACTGCAGAGGTTGTGAAGGTCAGCAGAGGATAGATTTTGTGAATAACTGTGGAACATATTTCTAATCCTCCGAGACCCGCTCCACATCTGAAGTGATTTCTGTTTTCACTGTGACTTGGTGCACTCCGCTGCACTCCTTGGATGGCAGAAGAATTCAGAACAATAGTGTCGGGTCATTTTGGTCCCAAAACATGAAAGCGCAACTTGTGGATTTGTGTATGTGTGTGTATACGCATACACACACACACCATGCTTCGATTTCACACGCCTCTACACTTATATGCTCACATGTGTCCTAATGCAAGCCCCTTTGATCTGTCAGAGTGTGTACTTCTCATATTGAAGTGCCTCATGCTTTTCCCACCTGGGCTCTTCCCCTCGCAGTCTGGAAGGTTTGGAAGCCTTAAAAGCCTTAAAAGCTCCCACTGTAGGAGGCGAACTAGTGCTGCCCATTTGACCCAAACTGCTTTTGGTAGTTGAACTCTGGGTCTCAAAACACACAGAAACTCACAGGAATGAAAGAATAGGCAAACACAGAGATCTTAGTTGAAAGTCAGAGTTGGCTTTAAACCCAGCCAGCATGCACAGGTGGGCCCCATATGGTATACATATGTGCAAAAAACATGGGCCCCAAAAGGTTTTGTCCACGGTTTCCATGGTGGCCCCACATGGGTTGGCCCAGATAGATTTTAATGGGCCCTGACTGGGTTTTCAGTGGGACCCATATGTTTAACTTAAATGAGACCCATGTAAAACCCATGTGTGTACCTTGAAGAATATCTACCTGGGACTAAACTGGGTCCCAACTGGGCTAAAAATATGGGTAATAAGTGGGTTTGTCCACAGTTTCCATGGTGGCCCCACATGGGTTGGCCCAGATAGATTTTAATGGGCCCTGACTGGGCTTTCAGTGGGACCCAGATGTTTAACTTAAATGAGACCCATGTAAAACCCATGTGTGTGCCTTGAAGAATATCTACCTGAGACTAAACTGGGTCCCAACTGGGCTAAAAATATGGGTTATAAGTGGGTTTGTCCACAGTTTCCATGGTGGCCCCACGTGGGTTTGCCCGGATAGACTATAATGGGCACTGTCTGGGCTTTCAGTGGTTCCCAGATGGTTAATTTACATAAGGCTCATTACAGACTCATGTGTGTTCTTACCAGCATAATTTATGTGTCGGATTTTCCTATCCAACCTGCCGAGAACACGTATATTGCACCATACTCTGTGACTTCTGTCTTAACATTGTGTGAGTTACACTCAAAGAACACTCTGAGCCTCACAACAGATAATACCCAATCTTTAACAAGAGGCAGTTCTATAACACAGATGTCCTTCTGACTCATGGTGCAGCCCGGAACACTAAAATACTGCTAAACATTATGGGAAATCAACATAGTCCACTCCCCGTTTTTGATTGTGGCACTATGAGTTGTAATTCTTGTTGGCTTTGATCAACGGATACAGATTTAAACTATAATTGAACACTAATATACCGCTAAGCATGATGGGAAATCAACACGGTTCACTTCCTGTTTTTTAGTTTAGCTTTTGATTGTGGCACTATGAGTTGTAATTCTTGTTGGTTTTGATCAACAGATACAGATTTAAAATATACATTGAATTTATAAATGTAAATTCAATGTACAGTTTAAATCTGTATCTGTTGATCCCACATTTATACCACTTGGGATAAATACAGTTAGCCCACATGGGCTTCCCATGCTGGGCACATTATACTAAAATCACATGGGTCCTATATACTGATGCACATGTCTGTCCCATTCCCAGTTAGCCCACATAAAAAAATGAGCTGGGGCCTATATATATATATGCCCAGGTTGAAGCCATGTAAGATCATCCCACATTTAGCCCACTTGGGGTAAATACAGTTAGCCCACATGGGCTTCCCATGCCGGGCCCATTATACCAAAACCACATGGGTCCCATATAATGATGTCCATTTCTGTCCCATTCCAAGTTAGCCCACATAAAAATGAACTGGGGCCTGTATATCCATGCCAAGGCTGAACCCATGTAAGGTTATACGACACTTATCCCACTTGGGGTCAATATAGTTAGCACACATGGGCTTCCCATACTGTGACCATTATACTAAAACCACATGGGTCCCATATAATGATGACCATTTCTGTCCCATTCCCAGTTAGCCCACATAAAAATGTACTGGGCCTTATATATCCATGCCCAGGTTGAACCCATGTAAGGTGATCCCACATTTATACCACTTGGGATGAATACAGTTAGCCCACATGGGCTTCCCATGCTGAGCACATTATACTAAAATCACATGGGTCCCATATACTGATGCATATATCTGTCCCATTCCCAGTTAGCCCAAATAAAATTAAACTGGGGCCTATATATCTATGCCCAGGTTCAACCCATGTAAGGTCGGCCCACTCTTATACCACTTGGGATAAATACAGTTAGCCCACATGGGCTTCCCATGCTGGGCCCATTATACCGAAACCACATGGGTCCCATATAATATTGCCCATTTCTGTCCCATTCCCAGTTAGCCCACATAAAAATGTAGTGGGCCCTATATATCCATGCCCAGGTTGAACCCATGTAAGGTGATCTCACATTTATACCACTTGGGATAAATACAGTTAGCCCACATGGGCTTCCAATGCTGGGCCCATTATACCAAAACCACAATGGTCCCATATAATTCATTCATTCATCCTTTATTTATACAGGCTAGCCTCGTTGAGTCACGGGGACTCATTTACAAGAGGGACCTGTCTCACTCACACCAAACAACCATCCACTCTCACACCTAGGGTCAATTTAGAGTCACCAATCAGCCTAACAAGCATGTTTTTTGGTCTGTGGGAGGAAACCGGAGTACCCGGAGGAAACCCACGCATGCACGGGGAGAACATGCAAACTCCACCCAGAAAGGCCCCGGACCGGGATTTGAACCGGCAACCTTCTCGCTGAGAGGCAGCAGCTCTACCAGTTGTGCCACCGTGCTGCCCATTTGAAATGCCCATTTCTGTCCCATTCCCAGTTAGCCCACATAAAAATGTATTGGGCCCTATATAACCACGCCCAGGTTGAACCCATGTAAGGTGATCCCACATTTATACCACTTGGGATAAATACAGTTAGCCCACATGGGCTTCCCATGCTGGGCCCATTATACCAAAACCACATGGGTCCCTTATAATATTGCCCATTTCTGTCCCAATCCCAGTTAGCCCACATAAAAATGTAGTGGGCCCTATATATCCATGCCCAGGTTGAACCCATGTAAGGTGAGCCCACATTGATACCACTTGGGATAAATACAGTCTGCCCACATGGGCTTCCCATGCTGGGCCCATTATACTAAAACCACATGGGTCCCATATAAAATTGCCCATTTCTGTCCCATTGCCAGTTAGCCCACATTAATCCTGTATAGGACCCATATATTTAGCCCAACAGGGCTCACAAAATGGGTTCCTTTATGGGATAACCATATGGGTCTCATGCAGTTAGCCCAGATAAATCCCATGCCCACTCATTACCCAACTAGCCCACAATAACCCCATGTGGGGCCCAACTATGCATGTTGGCTAGGAAAGCGCTAAGTTCTGAAAGGCTCTGTTGCTAATCTCTTTCCTTCTTTTTCCTCTTCCCTTACCACTCCCCACCCCCACTTTGCTTTTCTTGTGCTGTGCCTCTTGCAGGAGAATTCTGGGGAGATTTCTTGCTCTTTCATTCCTCAAGGATGAAGCAGCAGAGTGAACCAGCGTACTGAACTAGGTAAGATCTCGTGCTCATGGTGTCCTTAAAAGAAAAATCTGCTCGCACACACTTCTCCCCCCTTTTACTCTTGAGTGCAGATTTGTTCTGTTTCATAATGTGCAGAGTCTAACATTACTAAAAAGGCTGACACAGCAAAGGAGCCCCCCCCCGAAAAAGAAAAGAGGAACTTGATGCCGTCTTTGTTCCCTTTAAGTGACTGGGTAAAAACACAGAGGGACACTCATTCTGAGGAACAGAAAGTAAGTGAAGACGCTGTCAGGAGAATTGAAGTTTTAACCAAACATCACCACCAGTCCCCAGGAGAGGCAAGTCCTCCACTGTCGCAGTGGACGGACCGAAGAAACGACATGACAGACGAGCACACACGACTGAGTGGTGATTCCCAGCTGTCTTTGAAAACCCGCTGCCTCTGATACATTATTGAATATGCAGCTCTTCCAACGCATTGCTGAGCCTTCCTCTCATGTTAGCGTTTGAGTTCGCATCGCGTCACCATTCTAAATATAAAGTATTCGCTCATCTCTTCTCTGTTTGTTAAAAGATGCAGAGGCAGGCTGTGCACATAGGCCCGGGCGCGTAGCACTGAGCAACACTTTCCTGTTCTGAAGCTGGCTAGAGGTTTGAGGTTTTCTATGACTCAGTCTGGCAGAGAGCTTTTGAGCTACCAAAGAAGTAAAAAGAATAAATAGAAAAAAAGAGAAATGGGTTTTTATTATACTGTCAAAGTGTTGAGCATCCACTGAGAGATTTTATTGAGCTTTGGAATTTAAAAGCCTTTTGGGACGGTGGATGTTTTTGACTCCCACAGCTCACACATCCTGATGTTATCACCTGGCGTCTGCCTCCTTAACAAATCAGATTTGGGGCTTTGTAAAAGGTCAGAGTCCTGAGAGAATGTGGACATAGATTACCTAATTCAGCCTACAGGTGGCAGCAGAGCGACATACCCAACAGGAAGCTTTTTGGGAGCCCTTTCCAGTCCCCCAGCATTTATCAAACTCATGACAGCTTATTTTCTTTAATAAATTCATTAATCTCAAAGTGAAAAACATTAGAAAACACAATTAATATGATTTTTTTTTTTGAGATCTCATGTTTGACAACAGTTCAAACTGTCATAATGTCTGTTCTCTTGCAGCTCCCACCTTCAAACTTCAATGTGAGGATGGACAAACATGAGCAAAGGTAAGACTGTCATCTGTTTAAACTCTGTGTGTGTGTGTGTGTGTGTGTGTGTGTGGGGGGGGGGGGGTTGAGATGGGCATTATTGCAAGCAGGTGGCAGGTTTGTAGGCGTGTGTCTGTGTCTTCTGGCTGATGTTGCAGTGACACGATCAGCCCTGCGACTGCTGGCAGCTCTTTGTCAGGTTGCTATAGTGACCGTGGGTTGAGTGTTGGGGAGACCGGAGGAATACGAGGGTGCAGAGGTGAAAGGGAGGAGGGGAGGAATAGCAAATGAAGTGCTTTGTGCCTCTGGCATGTGCGGCATGTGTGCAAGCTCTAGAAAGATGGTCACCTGTGCATATCTGGAATTTGACTGAGATAACTCCTGTACACACACACACACACACACACACACACACACACACACAGGGCACCATGCTCAGTCTGTGTGGGGGCGACTGAGACAATGTGATGGTTAAAGTGTGGGCTGAGGAAACCCTGCTCCGAGAGGGTTGCAGTTCGTCTCACTTTTCACTTTCATGGCCACGTCAAAGACACTGGGAACCTGGGACCAGCAGTGAAAGCAGCTTTGAGAGAGAGGGCAGATCACTGGAGCTTCAAACACCTCCCAGGTTCTTGATTACTATCACTGCTAATGATGATTTAAGCTGTTGTTTATCTTCTGTGAAAGCTCTGAGCTAATGAGTCCAACAAAGAAATGAGCAAATATTTTTTTTAGCCTTGATCAAGCCTTTCACTGGAAAAAATATGAGAATAAGTGATACATTTAACAAAGTGCTAAAAAGTAACTAAAATCAATATTGGATAAGAGGCCACAGGGTTCAAATATGGTCGTTCTGGGGCTCCTGTGGAACAATTAATTGGTTAATTGATAACTCTAATTTAATAATAATAATAATAATAATTTCACATTTGTCATCTGTGTATGTTTCCATACAAGACGAAATTAGTCTCTGCATTTAACCCAACCACCACCAGGTGGGGCAGTGGGCAGCTATTGAAAGCGCCCGGGGGGCAATTGGGGATGAGGTGTGCCGCCCATAGACACCACAAGGTATGCCGTGACTGGGGTTCGAACCTAGGTGTAAATGTTTGTTTTTGTCTTGTTTGTATGACCTGTCCAAGGTGTCTCCCCCGCACACACATACCCCTCTCCCAATCAGCACCAGCTCCACTGCAACCCTGCACAGTAAAGAAAACAAATAGATGGAAGCTTGATGGTCTTGTATGATCACTATCAAAATGCGTTCAGAGCTTAGAAACACATTTTTAAAAGTATGCTTTTTATTGTGTATTTATACGCTTTTTCTCATGGTTTGGTTGTTTTTAAATATTTTCACACAATTTCAACAATGTTTAGGTCAAGGAACTCTGAAAGGCTTGACAAAACACATGCTTGCTTCTTATGTGGCAAAAAATTACATAGGTAAAGTTTTTTTTATTTTATTTTTTGTACATTTTACTGTGTTTTATCAGTCATATCCAATGGCTTAGCCAAGGATATTTCAAAAGGCTGGGGAGTATATCAAGTCGCATGCTGGTGAAGATTCTCAGTCGTCCAGGACATGATAAATCAAAAAGGCGTTCAATACAAGATCAACTGGACTTTATTTGTAACAGAAAACGTTTCGACTCCCATCCAGGAGGCTTTCTCAATTCATGAACAAACTGTGAGAAGTTTGAAGTTATAACAGAACCACGCACCATCATATGTAAATTTCAAGCTGAGGTAACACATACACACAACATCCCAGTACATTTCAAACCCAGCAGGACTCTCAGGCAGAGGCTGGTTCACCCTAAGGACAGAACCTCGACACACAAACAGAGTGGTGTAGTATACGCAGTCCAGTGCAGCGAGGTCTGCTCAGACCGTTACATTGGAGAAACTAAGCAGCCCATCCACAGAAGAATGTCCCAACACAGGAGAGCAACCTCCTCTGGACAAAACTCAGCTGTTCACCTCCACCTCACGGACAAGGGACACTCATTTGAGGACCAGAATGTGCAAATTTTGGACCGAGAGCACAGATGGTTTGAGAGGGGTGTGAAGGAAGCTGTTTATGTTAAGAGAGAAAAACCTTCTCTTAACAGAGGAGGAGGTCTGAGATTTCAACTTTCCAAGACTTATAACTCAGTTTTGGAATTGATTCCGAAACGTTTTACACCGGATGGGAGCAGAGGTGTCTTGTCTGTAAATTAGACTAACAAACTTCTTTGAGAAGCCTCTGTTGTTGGTTGGGAGGTGTTTTTTGTCAATTTACATACAGTGTTGTGTCTTCTGTCAGAGACCTCAAGGGAACCCCCTACTGTTAAGGTGTGATCTGTCAATTTACATGTATGTGTTACCTCAGCTTGCAATTTACATATGATGGTGCGTGGTTCTGTTATAACTCCAAACTCTCACAGTTTGTTTTCAGTGTATTGAATTGAAAAAGCCTCCTGGATAGGAGTCGAAACGTTTTCTGCAACAAATAAAGTCCAGTTGATCTTGTATTGAACGCCTTTTTGATTTTATCATGTCCTGGACGACTGAGAATCTTCACCAGCATATTGTGATCAACTGTATCAAATGCAGCACTGAGATCCAACAGGACCAGTATACAGTAGACACAAGTCCATTGTCTGAGGCCATGAGAATATCATTAGTGACTTTTACTAGTGCTGTTTCTGTGCCATGGTGATCTAAACCCTGACTGAAACTTTTCAGATTATTTCTTTGTAGATGTTCACGCAACTGACCTGCAACTATTTTCTCTAGAATTTTTTAGATGAAGGTTAGGCTAGATATAGGTCTATAATTGGCCAGAATTTCTGAATCAAGGTCAGACTTCTTAAGTAAAGGTTTAATTACAGCAAGCTTAAAGCACTGTGGTACGTAACCATTCATTAAAGACAAATTAAATAGATCCAAAATGTAATGGAACACCCTGGTCTCTGAACTGTCGGTGAAAACACCTGAATTCACCTTTTCACTGGAGCTCTCAAGTGAATCTCCTTTTCTCTGAAAACCTACAGTGAAGGACAAAATCACTGTTTTATTCCAGTTTAGTTTGAATCAAGAGACACAAATCAGAAGAGACTTCCTTTAATTTATGTTAATTCAGAATTAATCAACAGAATAACTCTTGTCATTGTATGATCATGGTTTATGCTGTTAAGGTGTTGATCACTTCTTCATATGATGAATCAAACTGTAAGCCTTGTTCAGAAAACTTTGGCTAAGTTGAAGAACAAGTCAGAATAATCTGTTAGTATTTGTTTGCAATGTTTAGGGACAGAGTGATCAAGTCGTAGACATAAGTTGTTGTCCTGTCTCCTTTCATTCTAAAAACAATTCCCTCTGTTTTGCTAAACAGATTATCTGTCTCCTCGACACTTCTTAAACTCGCTGACCTGCAAAGTCACTCCCGTTCTCTGGGAAACAACCAATGAGCGGAATGGATTTGACGGGGTTAAGCCCTCTACAAAAACGCTAACTTCCTGCTCTCCAGGAGTCTGGTGAGGAAGTTGAGATGTGAACTTTCTCTTTGAAGCTGATAACGTCCGACCATGAGCCAAAAGGTCCGCGTTTCTCAGCAAGGTTTAACAGCAAGCTCACTGTGGAAGTCGACTTTGAGCTTCTAAGCTCAATGAGTGTTCTCATCCAAGAACACTTTTATTCTAAAAAACCAACCAGGATGTGCCGCTTTGCTGCCATTCAAAGCGGACGCAGAAGACGCTGAAAGGTAACCTCTAAGGCTGGTCTGCCTCTCTCACTCGGACATCAAGGAAGTTCCATTCTTGACTGACCGTCTGGCAAGGTAAAGAGTCGTCAATGTTACCAGCGTACCTGCTGTTTAGCCGAAGAGTCGAATGGAAAGTGGCATCCTGGTTGAATTTCATTCCTTCCCTAAGTCATTACGACTTCCCTCCATCTTTCCTTCCATCCTCCTCTTAAACTTATTTTCTTTAAGCCAGTAACTAAACTTTAAGTTAATGTGCCTGCAGAATAAGTAATATAAGACCCTTAACTTGTTCTGTTGTCTCTAAATTTGAATATGTCCACAGTTAGTTATAGGAAATTCAGATCGATCCAACCATGTACAAATGTGATGTAATTGAATGATTTGTTAATTAAATGATTCAGTTCTGCTGTTTCAACATAAATTAATGTTTCATTTGTCTTTTACATCTCATCACTGAGTCACATATTTATGAATGATCTGAAAAAGTGAGAACCCGTGAATTATTGATGTATTTTTGTGTCAGTCTAAACCTGCCCAATTGCTCCCCGGCACGCTTTCTATAGCTGCCCACTGCCCCACCTGGTGGTGATTGGGTTAAATGCAGAGTCAAATTTCGTCTTGTATGGAAACATACACAGATGACAAAAATGTGACATTATTATTATTATTATTATTATTATTATTTACATCTAAAATATAGGTAAGATCAGTAAACTGGCAAAGTGCCTATATTATTACAAAAATCTGGACATCAATTAGGGGAAATACCTCTTTAAACAGTCTGGTTGGGATGGGATCTAGCAGACATGTGGATGGTTTGGATGAGGTTTTTATTTTTGACAATTCAGAGAGCTCAACAGGACAAAAACAGTCCAAACATAAATCAGGCTCTAGTAAAAAAATTAAAGTTGTCTCATTTGACAGTGGACTATGGATAGTAGAAGGAAGGATGGTTTGAATTTTCTCTCTAATTGAAATAATTTTATTTATAAAGAATCTCATGAAGTCATCACTACTTATAGTGGTAGGGATACATGGTTCATCAGAAATGGGACTTTTAATTAGTCTAGCAATAGTACTAAACAGAAACCTAGGGTTATTTTATTCTCATCTATTAAAGATAAATAATATAAAGTTCTAGCTTTACGGTGAGCTTTCTTATATGTTAGCAGACTATCTTTCCAAGTTAAATAAAATTATTCAAAATTAGTAGAGCGCCATTTTCTCTCCTGGTTTCTAGATGCCTGCTTTAAAGTATGTAACTCGGAATTGAACCAAGGAGCCAGTTTCTTCTGATTGATTACTTTCTTTTTCAGAGGAGCAATTTTATCAAGTGAAGTTTGCATTGAAGTTGTAAGATGATCAACTAGATGATGTCACTGTTCACTGATGCATTACTCTACAAGACAGAGGAAAACATTGATGGAAGAGATTGTTTAAATTTGGTTACAGCGTTTTCTGATAAGTACCTGCTAAGATGAATTTTAATAATAATAATAATTAATTTAATTTATAACGCACTTTTCATAAAAAAAACTCAAAGTGCTATAAAGTGCAACAAAATCAAAAATAAAACAAGTGATAATACAAGTAAAATCAATAATAATAGCAACTAAGATCAAAGATAAAATCATGAGGAGGCAGAGTAAGCTCGTTTAAAACGAAAGGTCTTCAAGCCGTTTTTAAAGTCATCCAGTGACTGTGGAGCTCTCAGGTAGTCCGGGAGGGAGTCCATACTCTCAGTGACTGTGTGGTCATTTAATGTAAACTCAAAGGTTATTAAAAAATGGTCAGACAGAATAGGATTTTGAGGAACTATTACTAAATCCTTAATCTCTATGCCATAGATCAGAACTAAGTCAAGGGTGTGATGATAAGAACAAGTAGATGTGCGGATGTTTTGGGGAAAGGCCGAGATACACTCGAGCGTCCTCACAATATGCCTATACGCAGCGTACGTACGTCAAGGCAAAAGCGTAGCCCCGCGTAGCCCCTCAGGGCATGTACGCGCAAAGCTTTTTTTTTACGTCCGCGTGCGCGATACGCGGTGTCTGACCATAAACTTCCCCGGCGCCGGACTGTTTTGTATGTTACACAAATGAAATGAATTCCCCTTCTTTATCGCTGATCGGGCCTTTTCTTTTGTTTTTTTGCCTAAAGTCAAGTAATCACTTCTTCCTCCGTTCACTCCATGAATGAAATGAATGAATTCAGGTCCTACCTGGGTGCGCAATGTTTTAAATATCCCTGGTGGGCTGTGTGCTGCAGGAAAAGCACTCCCTGTTATTATTTTTATTTCTGAGAGAACTTTTTATAACATATATAGTAGAAACACCGCATGAACACCGCCGCGGTCTTCAGCGAGCTACATGAGCTGGCTGTCAATCATTTCAGTAGGCGTGTCAACAAGTGACCAATCAGCGAGCTCAGTTGAGTCCCCTCCATGTGCAGCTGCTCATATTACAACAAGGAGAACGCGAGCATTTGAAAGCTGATAGTTTCTGAAGTATAGCAGCAAAACACATGCGCACAAAATGCGCGCGTATAGTGGCGTACCTGAGGACGCTCAGGTGTATTTCAGCCTTAAAACCAATTGACTCTATTAAGTTATTAAAGGCTATGCTTAAGCTATCACTTTAAGCTGTTGTGGTGGTTGACAGTCATTCAAAACACACAAATGAAGCACACACAGATCTTGTGACATTGTTGTATGATAATTTATTTTATTTATATTATTTTATTAATTTATTATATTTATTTTAATTTATATAATTGTTTTATTAGAGTTTGATGAAATTACTACAAATCTGAAAGTTATGCACCATAACTCATGTTCCCTGAAGGAAGGGAACGAGGTGCAACATACTTGCTATGGGAATTGCGCCCCCGCGCATTTACCTGAAGGAATACAATCACGCCTTTTACAGCAGGGGGCGTCACCCCGCGTCAGAAGTACCGCCTTTCAGGTACTTAAGCGACTGACGCCCCTCCATCTTTCTCAGAAATTGCACTTCACCGAGCTTCCAGCATTGAAAAGGGACAGATATGTTGCACCTCGTTCCCTTCCTTCAGGGAACATGAGTTATGGTGCATAACTTTCAGTTCCCTTTCAGTTCGATCTTTCGGTGCAACATACTTGCTATGGGAACGTAATTCATTCACGCCCTTGAAATGCTCAGCAAAATGCATGTGAGAACCTCCATCCTAAGGGACGGGCATCCCTTAGCTGCTTACTAAAGGGAATGCAGAGAGCAGATGCCAAGAGGAAGAAAGGCCAAATGTGAGAGACATTCACATGATGTCTCACATGACCTATTAATATATATATAACACTAACTTGGAACAGCCCAAGCGTGCTCCAGTAGTTTGAGTACTCATCGACTCCTGTTTCCCTTTTTGGGCAGGTGGAGCGATGTTTTCCTCCTTTGATGTTGTTTACACGGCTCGACTGACAAGTGGAGCCCATCCTGATGTAGGAGATCAGACAAGGAGAGGGGAAACCTTTCCATTCTACATCTCTCAGGCAGAAAAAAAAAACATCAAGGGAAAACCCTTGTGAATTTTAACTGCTGCTTATGTCGGGACAAAGCAACCAAAGCCCTAGGCTTTCAGCCAGTACCTTTCAGAGGCCAGGCTGAGCGTTGCCACCACTCTGGACGTGGGTGTAGAAGTTGTCCACGTGCCTGAGTCATTAGGTCCCTATGAGGAGGCAATTGCCATGGTGTCCCTGACAACATTGAGCTCAACTCCGGGAACCACGGTTTCTGTGGCCATCTGGGAGCTATGAGGAGCAATGAGAGGGCTCCCCGCCTTACCCGTTCCAATGTCGCCCCGATCCGAGGGACAGGTGGGAAAGCATAGTAGAGCACCCCCGCTGGCCAATCATGTGCCAGAGCATCTGTTCCCAATGGAGCATCTGTCTCCTTCAGGGAGAAATAGCGGTCACAGTGTGAGCTAGCTCTGCAGGCGAACAAGTCCACAGAGGCTCTGCCGAAACGTGACCATACCTGTTCCACGATTCGTGGGTTCAGGCTCCATTCCGACGCCAACAGAGGCCCTCTTGGGAGGGCATCCGTTCCATAATTCAGATCACCAGGGACATGAGAAGTGACAGAACTCTTGGAGCACACCACGTGAGCATCCTCCGTGTCAGATCAAGGAGGGCCCGGGATCTCGTCCCTCCTTCTCTGTTGATGAAAGACACCGTGGTCTTATCTGATTTTACCAGGATATGATGTCCGGCAACCAGACCTTTACTGAATAAGTATTTTAATGACAGGAATACGGCCAGTAATTCCAGGAAGTTGATGTGTAATTTGGCTTCCTGCTCGTTCCAAAGGCTGCGGGCGTTCTGGTTCCTACAAATCGCTCCCCATCCTGTTTTTGAGGCGTCCGTCGTGATGACTACATGGGAGGACACCCTCCCCAGTGAGACCCCCTCCGTGAAGACGGACGGATCTCTCCAAGGTCCCAGGGCCTTTAGACACTCTGGGTCTATTTTAACCTTTTCCGCTTGTTTGTGCAGAGCGGGTTGTATTTGTTGGTTAAACCATACCTGTATGGCCTGCATTTTCAATAATGCATGTGGCACATAAGGAATGGCTGCCGCCAAGAGGCCCAGCAGGCGTTAGCAGGTTTTTACAGAGACCCGTTGCCCCAGTTTAAATATTCCCAGGCAATGGCGAATGGAGGAGACTCTTTCCTTCGAGAGCCATGCTCTGTATTGGACAGTGTCAATCTGTACACCCAGAAATACGGTAACCCGTGACAGAGTCAGATTGCTCTTTTGTAGGTTTATGACAAAACCGAGAGATTCCAGGTGTGAGATCAGCTCAAGGGAGTGTGACAGCGCCTGCTTTCTGCTTCCAGACAGAATTAACAGGTCGTCCAGGTAATTCAAGACCCTGAGTCCTTGGTTCTTAAGAGGGGTCAGGGCTGCATCCAGACATTTAGTGAATGTACGCGGAGCAGTCTTTAAGCCGAATGGTAAGGCTTTGAATTCATAAGTGTTACCTTCGAATGCAAAACGGAGGAACTTTCTGTGTCTCCTCCACACGCCTATATGGAAATAGGCATCTTTCAGATCCATTGTACATGCGTAGTCTCCTGGTCTCACAGACTGGAGAACTTGCCGCAATGTAAGCATCCTGAACTTGAAGGTTTTAATTCTTTTATTGAGAGTCCTGAGATCCAGAATCTGTCTCAAGGAACGGTCCTTTTTGGGCACCAGGAAGTACTTACTGTAGTGAACAGAGCATAGTTTAGGTCCTGAGACCAAACGAATCACTCCCTTTTTCAACATGGTTGAAACTTCCTCCCTCAACACGTGCGCGCGTGCAGGGTTGATCTTAGATTGCAACACCCCTGAGAAACGGGGCGGTCTCTTTGAGAATTGCAACTTGAGCCCATGACGTATTATCATGACCCAATCATTTGGTAGGCACGCCCCCCATGCCTACGCATGCGTGCTGAGCCTAGATGGCATGTGGTGCTCCTCGTGTTTTAGGTCGGAAGGTGTGACCTTTGACCCCTCTCGCATTTTTTCGAGCAGGTTGCTCGGCCCAACAGAAGATATCGCAAAATCAGGCCGTCTCCGACGGATCTCGCGTATCTTGCTGTGGTTCATAGTTCGACCATGAGGTCTGGGTTTTATAAAAATGGGACTTGAGTCAAGAACCAGGGCAGTCTGTGCATTGGTACTTTTATTTTTGTACATGTTAGAAACAGTGTCTGTTTTGTTTACACATACAGTAGGCGAGTCGTGTGTAGTGTGCGCACACATGTCACCAGCCTCTCGTGGTTGTCTACGAGCAGAGACTGGGATTAGACAGTTAGGTTCCCGTACCTCGTTGACGGGCGAACCTGTAAATTCATCAGTTCGTCCTGGTTCATCAGGTCCGGAACTGGTTTTCGTAGGAAGAGGCCGAAGCAGCACTCGGACAGTACTGTGAAGCCTCGCAGTCCCCAGTGGGTCTCTTTCGTGGGAGACCACGCGTGTTTTCCGTTGGTGGGACAAACTTTTTCCTTGGCAAACCCTCGCGGAGGGCATTTGCTTGTTTGCGTGCTAGTTCCAGCCTTGTCTGGACACGTTCCAGAGCTCTCCTGAAGAGTCCTGTCGGCTTGATCGGGTGCTGTATGAAGGTGGACCTCTGGTTTTCCGGGAGGTCCGACAGTGTTAGCCAAAGATGGCGCTGGGCGACAACTATTTATGCCATTGCTTTGCCCTGCGAAATAGCTACTGTCCCCATCATGTTGAGCACGAGGTCAGAGGCACGGCGGGCCTCCTCTATGGCCTCGGTCTCATCCTTTGTTACCTGGATCTCCTGTAGTTTCTCTGCCAGGTAGGCCTGTACCATGCTCGACGTATTCATTGCACGAGCGGCGAGGCCTTGGGGGTTGTAGCACTTCTCGAGTTGTTTCTCCGAAGCGCGACAGGCCTTTCTGGGTAGCGTTGGTCTCATCCCCACGGCTGTGGGGGCCAGGTGAGCCGCCAGAGACTCCTCAATTGGGGGTGTGCTGGCAAGGCCCAGAGCCTCCATTCCCGCAACATCCAAGAGTCGGGACAATGGCAGCATGATGGGAGCCATGGGTTACGCCTAGGAACGTGTGAATTCTGTCAGAAAGTCCGGAAAAATTGGCATTTTCTGCGATGTTGTCAGTTGCTTCGCGTAAAAGTAGTTTCCTACCAGCCTCGTAGCCTGTTGGCGAGGTGTGGGGTCCGGCCACGTGACCTGCAAGGCATCCGCGGCCCTATGGCACAAGTCGAACAGGGCCTGTACCGACAAGTCCGGTTCCGGAAGGTTCTGCGCAAGGTCCTGGGAGAAATGAACAATTTCTCCCTTGTCACCGTACTGGGCGTCTACGTCGGACACTTCTGGCGTCGAATCTTCGACAGGAAGAGAAGAGTCCGACGCGTTGTCTTCCCCGACCCGGCCACTGCACTCCAGGTCCACGTTTTAAGGCTCCGGTTCTGGAGCAGGCAGGTTAGTGCGACGTGCGACCTTCCTCGCCGCGGTCCTCGCCATGGACTTGGCCAGCGTGTCCGCGTGGCGTTTCCTCACTGTGGCCGTCATTCGACGACAGTGGGAGCAGGAGTCGGGGGATTCCAGCGCCTTCCTCACATGCAGGATCCAAAGGCAGACAGGACAGGCCTCGTGGGTGTCTGTCGCCGAAAGGGAGTAGCCGCAACTGCTGGGACATGGGCGCGAGCGAGGACTCGTCGTCCTGGTTTTCTTCTTCCTTGTCCTCTGCTTTCCCTTCTCGGGAGCCATGTCAGGAAACGAGTAGAGTAGATAGTTCTTCTTTTTTCCTTTTCTTTCTTTGTTCGAAGCTGTCTTCTCCGTCGTCTAGCTATCGCTAGTAGGCTGCTAGTGGATTAGCAGATGGTTGTGACGAGTTAGCATCGTCGAGTGAAACTGTGGAAGAGAAGAAACTTCGTGGTAAGTAGAAAAATGCTGGACTAGCTTTCGCCAGCCCAGTAGTACGCAGGAAAATTGTCTCTGTACGCTCAGTGTAGGGAGCAAGCTCACCTCAATCAAGTGACGCGACAACAGAGAGGTCCCGCGATGTTCAGGTGTTTCAGCCAGGTGAAGGGCAAAAAAGAGAAAGATGGAGGGACGTCAGTCGCTTAAGTACCTGAAAGGCGGTACCTCTGACCCGGGGTGACGCCCCCTTCCGTAAAAGGCGTGATTGTGTTCCTTCAGGTAATCGCGCGGGGGCGCAATTCCCATAGCAAGTATGTTGCACCGAGAGACCGAACTGAAAGGGAACTGTTATTTCTCAAAATAAGATGATCTTAGTTTAAACTCTGCTATGAAAGATAAGAGGGTAAAATTAACAACTTTAATAAATGCAAGGATTGTTTATTTTGTATTTTTTGGTGAAACTTTTATTTTGGCCTTTCTGATGATTTGTCATTTATTTTATAATCATATCCATTCCTAACTATGGATACCCCATGACCAAATATGATTGGGTCTGTAACATGACTGTACTTCCCCAGTGAGAGACCCAACATTCCCCCTCGAGCTGAGGACAGGTGGGGACGGGTTTGGTCCAGGACATCCAGTCATGAGGGGATGATACAGAGTCACCAATCATCCTTGAGGAAAATATCCTGCTCATTCATACAAACGACCTGGCAGTACTCACTTGGAATCAGAGGGAGTACTGGGAATGTAGCAGACACCTGGCTGACTTCTGGACACAAACAAGACACTGCAAGGATTTAATCTGCTGTGGGGGACAGAACAAAGGAGAGTGGTGAGGAGGAGGAAGGGTGGCTGCTTGTGTTTGTGAATGATAGATGATGTAATTCTGGGCACATTATCATCAAGGTGAAATGTCCCTGTAAGGACGCTGAGCTGATGGCTATTAGTATGAAGCTCACTGCTATTATGATTTTGCTGTTTATCAAATCACCCCACCCCGACCATATATATATATATATATATATA
>JBBPBX010026492.1:24060-38043 GCA_038048925.1 Garcialebias charrua | reverse complement strand
TTGTGAGTCTTTTGAAGTTTTCTTCTAGCTCCTCCACAGACATGTCCATATGAGTCCTCATAATATGGTTGGTGAGTCTGGAAAAAAGTCTTTTTGCTGTGGTTCGCTCCACTTTCAGGTCTTCGAGTGACTTAGTCTCAGCCATGTTACTCCTTCTTGGCTGTTGGACAGACAGACAACAGAACTTTTCCTCCAGGCCCCCGGTTGAGTCTTCTCAATCTTTGTGGTGGGCTGTAGTGGAGTCTTCACTGGTCAAACAGTTTCACTGGTAAGGCGGTTTTTCACTGTCAAGCGCTCCAGTTACTGTGAGGTGTCCGCACTTGAAGGACCAGGACCAGACTTCCTTTTTCACTCAGCTTTCCTTTTTTATTCCAACAGTTGTACAGATGATACAGTTGATTTAGTCAACAGTGGTTACAACTAGTCAGGTGTTCAGCTAATCAGATGATCAGTTAATCAGCCTTTCAGAATGTCAGGTGTTCAGCTAATCAGATGATCAGTTAATCAGCTTTTCAGAATGTCAGGTGTTCAGGTGAAAAACCTTCAAACAGAAACACAAATAAATTAAATACTTTGCTACAAATTTATACAATAAATGCTCAGATAAATATTCAATAATTACTTGAATAGACTTATCTTTTATGCAGAACAATTTATATAGAACAAACATTTACACATTCAGTGATTACTCAAATTAATTTTGTCTTCCTCCACCTAAAAGAAACAGATCCAAAAAGCACCTTAAAAACTCCAATCAATGAGCTTACCGATAGTCCTTTAAGTTTAAAGTCCCTTTCCTCACAGGTTTCAAGTCTCTGTGTCTGCTGCTGCCCGCCCTGCTTGCTGTGTTTTTTACAGCATGGCTGGTTTGCTGTTGTTCTTATAGTGCTGGCACGAGCTGCCAGCTGATTTAAATTAAGCTCACCTTGTCAGGCCTCACAGACATGCTGCTGTGCAGAGCATGTGCAGTGTGTGTGTGGTGCGCACGGTGTGGGCGGCGCCAGGTTGCCGTGACATAGATATCATCATATATCATATCAGATATACAGTATACAGTATCAATATATATGATGTTTTCGGCTGGCCTGGGAACGCCTTGGGATTCCCCCAGAGGAGCTGCTCCAAGTGGCTGGGGAGAGGGAAGTCTGGGCCTCCTTACTTAGGCTGCTATCCCTGCGACCCGACCCCGGATAAGCGGAAGAAATATGATAGAACATACTGTAGACCCCCAGGCTGTCAGGAGTCTCTGATGTAAACAAACACAATAACAAACAATGCAGCATCTTTAGGATCAGAAACCCAACAACATTCGTCCATTCATCCATCCATTTTCTTCCGCTTATCCGGGGTCGGTTCGCGGGGGTAGCAGCTAAAGTAGGGAGGCCCAGACTTTCCTCTCCCCAGCCACTTGGGCCAGCTCCTCTGGGGGAATTCCGAGATATTCCCAGGCCAGCCGAGAAACACAGTCCCTCCAGCGTGTCCTGGGTCTTTGTCTGGGTCTCCTCCTAGTGGTATGTGTCTGGAACACCTCACCAAGGAGGCATACAGGAGGCATCCTAACCAGATGGCCGAGCCAACTCAACTGGCTCCTCTCAACGTGCAGAAGCAGTGGTTCTACTCTTGAGTCCCTCCCAGATGACTGAGCTTCTCATCCTATCTCTAAGGGAGAGCCCAAACACCTTGCGGATTGAACTCATTTTGGTTGCTTGTATCCAATCTCGTTCTTTCGGTCACAATCCAAAGCTCATGACCATTGATGAGGGTAGGAACATAGATCGACCGGTAAATTGAGAACTTTGCCTTTTGACTCTGCTTTCTCTTCACCACAACAAACTGGTACAGCGCCTGCTTCACTGCAGATGCCGCACCTGTCCGCCTATCAATCTCTTGCTACATTTTACCCGCATTTGTGAACAAAACCCCAAGATACTTAAACTCCTCCACTTCGGGCTGGACCTCCTCCCTGACCTGGAGAGGGCAGTCTACCCTTTCCCGACTCAAGATCATGGCCTCAGATTTGAAGGAACTGATCGTCATTCCAACCGTATCACACTCGGCTGTGAACTGCTCCAGCGAAAGCTGTAGATCACGACCTGATGGAGCCAGTAGGACCACACCATCTGCAAAAAGCAGAGAAGCTATCCTAAGGCCACCAAAACGGAGCCCCTCTACATCTTGGCTCTGCTTAGAAATTCTGTCCATAAAAGTTATGAACAGAATCGGTGACAAAGGGCAACCTTGGCAGAGTCCAACTCTCACTGGAAACGAGCCTGACTTACTGCCGGCAATGCAGACTAAGCTCTGACACCAGTCATACAGGGACCTAACAGCCCATATCAAAGGGCCTGGTACCCCATACTCCTGGAGTATCCCCTACAGGGTTCCCTGAGGGACGTGGTCGAATGCCTTCTCCAAGTCCACAAAGCACATGTAGACTGGTTGGGCAAATTCTATGCGCCCTCCAGGACTCTGCTGAGGGTGTAGAGCTGTTCCAGTGTTCCACGACCAGGACAAAACTGCACTGCTCCTCCTGAATCTGAGGTTTCACTATCCAATGGACCTAACCAGGGAGGTTTCAGAGCATGATCCCCCTGTAGTGGGAACATGCTCTACGGTCCAATCAAAATTATTCATGTTCACACTTAATTAAATAAAACAAACTTCAATAATGATTTGTTTTTCTCTTTTAGAAACATAGGAAAAATAAGGTAAACATTAGTCAGACTATGGCTGACTCTGTGTCCCGTTTTTGAATAGGGGAACCAGTTAGGTTCCCGATTGAGGGATTGACCCTTAGGTCTGTCAATCTAAGGGAATTGCCCCCAATGTCGATCTAAGGGAATTGCCCCCAATGTCGACACAATATTACATACCGTATTTTCCAGAATATAGGTTGCACCTGAATATAGGTCGCATTGTTCAATTATTGCCAAAGAATTGAAAAAATCCATATATAGGTCGCACCTGAATACTGTATAGGTTGCACCTACGTCAGAATGTGGACCGTGTTTAGCTCTGCTGCAAATGTCTGCCACAGGAGCGCACAGCAAGGCTTTTAAGAAGATTAACACTTAAAAACAATTATTTGTTTGATAAAAATTATAGCAAATATGTGTCTGAGCTGAACTTTTCTTTAATAAATGAATAATTTTAGCAGGATAAACACCTAAAAATATATTTGTTAGCTGACATTATTGTAAGAGTGTGTCTCAGTTTAATTTTTGTTAATAAATGATTACAAATCAGCTTATTTTATAAAAAGCCATAAATAGGTCGCACCTGAATATAGGTCGCAGGGCATGCAAAAATGATAAAAGCAGCGACCTATATTCCGGAAAATACGGTAGTCGTGTAAGCCAACACAACCCCACAACATCCAGAGCCTTAAGGAACTCCTAGCGAATCTTATCCACCCCAGGGGACCTGCCACTGGAGAGCTTTTTAACTACCTCGGTGACCTCAGCACCAGAGATTGGAGAGCCCGACCCAAAGTCCTCAGGCTCTGCTTCCTCAATGGAAGACGTGCTGGTGGGATTGAGGAGGTCTTTGAAGTACTCTGCCCACCGACCCTCGACGTCCCGAGTTGAGGTTAACAGCACACCACCTCCACTATAAACAATGTTGGTGTCCCCTCCCCGAGATGCCGGATGGTGGGCCAGAATCGCCTCCAAGCCATGCGGAAGTCATTTTCAATGGCCTCTCTGAACTCCTCCCATGCCTGAGTTTTGGCTCAGCGACCACCCAAGGAACATGCTGTTGGACTGCCAGTACCTATCAGTTTCTTCCGGGGTCCCACAGGCCAAAAAGGCCTGATAGGACTCCTTCTTCAGCCTGACAGCATCCCTCACTGCCGGTGTCCACCACCAGGTTCAAGGATTGCTACCATGACAGGCACTGACAACCTTGTGGCCACAGCTCCACTAAGCCACCTTGACAATAAAGGCGCGGAACATGGCCCACTGAAAGTCCCCCACCTCCCCCGGAACGTTTTTGAAGTTCTCCCGGAGGTGGGAGTTAAAGTTCCGTCTCACGGGAGACTCTGTCAGACATTCCCACCAAACCCTCACAATACGTTTGGGCCTGGCGGGTCTGACCAGCATCCTCCCCCACCATCGGAGCCACCTCACCACCTGGAAGTGGTCAGTGGACAGCTCTGCTCATGTCTTCACCCGAATAGCCAAGACATTCGGCCACAGATCAGATGAGATGACAATAGATCATCGAACTGCGGTCTAGGGAGTCCTGGTGCCAAGAGCACATATGGACACCCTTATGCTTGAACATGGTGTTCGTTATAGACAATCCATGACAAGCACAGAAGTCCAACAACAGAACACCACTCAGGTTCAGATCAGGGGGAACATTCCTCCCAACTCCACTGTTATTGCCCACAAAAGCATTGAAGTCCCCCAGCAGAACAAGGGAGTCCCCAGGAGGCACACTCTCTAGTACTCCCTCCAAGGACTCCAGAAAGGGTGGGTAATCTGAACTACTGCCTGGTGCATAAGCACAAACAACAGTCGGGACCTGTCCCCCCACACGTAGGCGAAGGGAGGCTACCCTCTCGTTCACCAGGGTGAACCCCAACGTACAGGCACCAAAATAGTGGGCAAAGTATGCCCACTCCTGCTTGGCACCTCTTACCAGGGGCAACTCCAGAGTGGAAGAGTGTCAAACTCCTCTCAAGGAAACTGGTTTCAGAGCCAGAGCCATACGTCAAGTTGAATTTGACTATTTCTAGCTGGAAGCTCTCAACCGCACACACCAGCTCAGGCTCCTTCTCCACCAGAGAGGTGACATTCCATATCCCAATAGCCAGCTTCTGTAGCTGAGGATCAGACCGCCAAGGTCCCCGCCCTCAGCCATTACCCATCCCACATTGCACTCGAACCCTTTAGCCCCTCCCACCGGTGGTGAGCCCATGGGAAGGGGGGCCCACGTCTCCTCTTCGGGCTGTGACTGGCAGGGCTCTATGGGTAAAAGACCAGCTACCAGATGCTTGCCAGAGTGCCCTACCTCTAGGCCCAGCTCTAGAGTAGGGCCCAGGTGACCCACATCTGGGGGTGGGAACATTGTTTTCATGCATTTTGCTCATCATAACGGTGTTAGATTTATATTGTGACTGACTCATTCCTAATTCAAAGGATTTGATCAGCTGGTCTCTCAACAAAATTGATCATCTTTTCCCGACAGGAGTAAGGGTAAGGAGGACTGTGAAGCTAATTGCCCCTCTGTGATAATAACGATTCTTGAACTTGACCCTCAACGGAAACAAATTGGATTCATGATGACAACTGTTTTTTTCTGCTGTTTGGTTTTGTGGAATCTGGATTGTCTACAAATTTGTGTGGATGTGACGAAGCTTGGCAGCACTCAGACTGCACAGCTGTGTCAGAGAGCTGGTTTATCAGGACTGTGAGCTCTCTAGAAGCACAAATGAACGGTGGAATAATCTTGGAGAAAGCTGTGAGCTCGAATTTCAGCGTAAGGAATCAATTCAGCTGTTTGGAGTTTCCATTGGAAAATTTTTACCAACGAGAAATTGTTCTACTGTTAGTCGAAGACCCCGAGGAGGGAAACGTGTCAGGAGACAGAGGGAGAGGAGGAAAGTGAAGAATGTAGGACTGAGGGTTGCAACTCTAAATGTGGAGACAATGACAGGCAAAGGTAGAGAGCTGGCTGACATGATGTAGAGAAGAAAGGTAGATGTTTTATGTGTCCAAGAGACCAAGTGGAAGGGCAGCAAGGCCCGTAGCATTGGAGCAGGGTTCAAACCAGTGCTTTAAGTGGAAAAAAATAAGTGCCGGTACCCTCCCTAATGTCATAATAATATGCATACCTGCAAACTCAGAAGGGATGAAAAAGGTGACAAACGTTGCGCCAACCCCCCCGAAAGATTTTGTAATTTTTTAACATGCTTCAAGTAAAAGTCATTTACTAACCTAATTTAATGAGGACATAAATAGGAAAGATTGTGTCAACCAAAAAATTAACAACCAACAACAGCAGCAAGTCAAATACAGCAGAACATTTTGCTAACAATGCGCTGCTCCGAGTCAACAGATGCATTTAAAAACTTAAGACTTATCTCTTCAGACAGGCTTTTGGTTAATTTTGTACATTGATTTTAGAGTTTGTTATGTTTTACCTTTCTGTATAGTACTTCTGTAATTTTATGATTTTATTTTTCCTTTTGTAAAGCACTATGTGACTCTCATGTCTGTGAAATGTGCTATATAAATAAAACTTACTTATAGTAAAAACTCATTTCTTAAATATGCTGGTGAAGATGTTTTGCCAGAAATTTTTGAATAAAGTAGATGCCATTTCCTGCATTCTTGTGTATTTTAACAAGTTGTTAAACATCTATGTTTACCTACATGTAGACACTTGATTCAATAACTATTTTAGAGACATCTAACAAAATAAAGTCAGGTCCTGTGGACAGATTTAAAAATTGTTTAAATTATTATTGATCATGAATCAGGATATTTTAGAGACACCTCATTTATAGACATCATCCTGTTTTTAAACTCACTCCTGTGGCTAAAATAATAAAATGATTGTGATACTTTATCACAGTGGCTTTAGGGGTGCAATTGACTGTTATTTTGTTAATTTTTATTTAGTTTTATTTGTAACACAACATGCCATTTTACTAAACAATGGTTACACTCCACTGCATGTATAAAAATATTAACTTTACCCACACGTTGGAGGAGTTACTTCCGCTTCCCTCTCCGTCGCAGTTTGTTTTTGTTTTTTTACAGAGTTCGCTGTCGTCTCCTCCCCCTGTCTATCCTGAGGTTGTGATTGGCCAAAAGGACGCGCTCCACCAAAGATGTTTTATTATTGTGAAGATGCATTACTCTTTCTTGAAATCCAGTCGGGGGAAATGATGCATTCTAATCTGCCACAGGTCTTTCAAGTGGAGAAGACGAAAATAAGTTCCGGAACGCACCTTACGTTTAAAAAAAGTCCCGGTACTCTCAGGGTTAAATTTTAGAAGTGGCGGAACTGGGTACCGGTGAGTTCCGGCCCACTTAAAGCACTGATAGCAGGAAAGATGCAAATAAACCCTAACTCCGAACCTACTAACTATTACTTTAACAGCTGCTTTAGCAGTGAAGCAGGAATGTGAGGATGGATTGTGGTTTTTGGAGCTGAACATCTTTTGAACAAACTTTGTACCATCTCATTTACTCTGGATTAATGAGGCATTCAGTACTAATGTAAGGAACCTTGGTATTTTGTCCCACTCCATTTAATATCAAATATTTTATTGTTCCATATTTTCCTAACCAAGCACTTTGCTTTCAGACTGCATCTTTACTTGTGGTTTGAGTGACTTTCTTCTAAATGTTTATACAGTATTGGGAAACATACTTTTATTTTCTGTTCCACTGCTCTCAAAATATTGCTTTTCTTGAACCAGATGTAGTCCTTGAATATTTTAACCAGCCCTCAGTTTTGTTTACCCTTTTAAAAATATCCACAAAATGATGTAAAAGCTCTTTGCATGAATTAAGCTGCTGTTGAAAATAAATTGTTGATTCATTCTCAGCTAAGCATCTCTCAGCTAGGCCGCAAGGGCCATTCTGTCCAGTTTAAACAACATCTCTGCATTAATTCATGATCTTTGACAAGTTTTCAAATGCTTGTTGCGATCATCTTTCTGTGCAGGGACTTTCAGTAATGGGACTTGTAATCAGGACAATGAGTACACTGGTGTTTTTCATGCACACTAATATGATTTTCAGGCCTATTCTGGGTTTAGAAGATTAAAACAATATTGATTTGCTCTATTCATGGTTTTTTACAGTAGTCATATTTTAAAACTTTTTTTTAGCTAGAATACTAACTAGTTCTTTTAAAAAAACAGTCCAGAAATCAGGAAAATTCTAAAATATGTATCACAAATAGTACCTGGATTATTGATTTTCAAAGCTAGAGTTAGGACCCCACTGTAGACCACAGAATACCAAGTGTTGTTTAAGTCAAATAAATAAACTTAAAAACAACAGCCATTGGCATATTTAGCCATTTTTGCTTTGTTATATTATACATTTGAATCAGCAAGAGATGGAGGACTAGAAACTTATCTTGGATGGAAAACAATAAAGTTACAGTATGTATGCACGGGCTTCTCAGTATAAATCCTTTCTCACATCTTCTAAAATATACCAACACAAAACCAGCATAACAAGTTTAGGCCATGACATTACCTAAAGTTATTTCTTCAAGGCAACAATGAAACAAACCATTATTTATTTCTTTGTATTTTAAACATGGCATCTTTGAAGTTTATGGGTGGACATTCATAACACAACTACCGGTACATCAAAATTGACAAAAAACAGCAATAAAGCAACACGTTTGCTGTGTGTGGTAGCAGACAGTTCAAGGATTTTGCAACAAAGTAGTAACAGAGATCAATTTGATCACTAAGGTTTAAACATTTGTCTGGTAAGAAGTTCACACAGTTAACTTTGGCCAAAATCTAGTCAAAACAGACTGTAGTTAAAAACGAGAAATACATTTACTCTGAACAGCAATAACACCAAAAGGATTACAGTAAAAGTGATCAATCAAGTTTATTTGTACACAGAAAGATTTCATTAGAGTGAAGGACGTCAGGTTCCTTTTCCATACACAAGCCAAAATGATGTAGACATAGCAATAGACTCAATATGATTCAAAAAGTAGCCAGTTGTTTTCTTTAAAACAAATAAAATAAAATACCCTTGATCTTAAGAACAAGATATAACAACATAAGATAAAAATGGGGCTAAAAGATAAAACAAGACAAAAACAGATTAGAGAGAATAAAGTATAAAAAAAAACGTGATGAAATGAGATGAATTAAAAAAGAAAATACATATAAAAAAACATAGCTAAAACTATCCTAAATCCTATTTAGGAGACTGTGGAGGGCAGAGCCACTCTCTCACACCTGCTCCTAATACAGTTCTTCTTCTTCTTGTTGAGTTTTCTTTGGCGGTTGGCTTACATGATTTTGAAGCATTACCGCCATCTGCAGTTTCGGATATGAACTGGAATAGCGCTCAAAAATATACAAAAAAAAAAACCTCTCCATAAATAAATAAACTTTGCTCAGATTCTGTTGAACAAATGAGTCATTTTCAAGTATTTCAACAAAATGTTGATGCTTGCAGAACTTGAGTTTTGTTGTAGCAACTCTACAGGGTCGTATCTGACATTTATTGCATTGAATCTACAAATCATATGTCTTCTTTCATGACGGTACTGATGGCAGATCATTAGCACATGCTGAATGGTCTCATCCTCTCCACAGTAGTCACTTTTACCCGTGTTATGTTTCCCTATGATGAATAGTGTCCTGTTCAATCCTGTGTGTCCAAATCTGAGTCTTGAGATGACAGTTTCTTCCCTTCTGTGTCTTTCAGCGCTCCGCATTTCTCCAGCTTTACGTTGAATGCTGTAGAACCATCAACCTTTTCTTTCTTCTTCCCATTGCTTTTGCCATTTTTCCCTCATTCTCTGCTTTGTGATACTTTTTACTTCTGCCCGACTGAATTTTACATTCATTTCCCTAATCCAGTTCTGATGAAGATAGATGATCTTAAGCTCCTGTGGGACGGCAGTTCCACACTGGATCATTGAAGCCTCTGGGGTAACTGAACAGCTCTTGCTGCAAGTGACTGGGTTTCCTTGAGTTACCAAACTGTTTTATTCTTTGTGTTTTCTTAAGTCCAGACCTATTTGGGGTTTACTCACTATGAAAACTCACCTTCTTTAGTCTCCTTGTGAAGAAACCAGGAACCACCTAATTTCTCATCCTCTGGATTCACCTGTCACCAACTATACACTTGACATAGGACAATTTCTTCTGCCACTCTCCTACAAACCACATAACTGTATCACCACTCACCTGGGATCTCCACCCTCCTCGCCAAGGATTCAAGGTTCTTTGTCATTCCACCACATGTACCACATGTGGTGGAAAGAAATTGTGTACACAGAGTCTACTTACAACAAAATTATTAAAATCTATCCATCCATCCATCCATCCATCCATCCATCCATCCATCCATCCATCCATCCAATGTTAGGGTTTGTCAAGCAAAACAAAAGCTTGTCAGATTTATGTCAGATCAAAGACGCCTTTTTGGTTTTAAAACATTTTGAGTGTGACTGTAGAATAAATATTAGCGGTTTGATAGACTCGTTTTTTTAATGATGTTTTTTAGTCCATTTAGGTGGTGTGACCACTACATTTTTAACCCTCTGTTTTTTTTTGTATGGGTGGATGTGTGATGTTTTCCCCTAACATACACATCACCTCCATACAAAATAACTTTTGGTGGGGGTGTTATGTACCCTAGGGTTTTAAGTATTTTAAACCAACAGTCTAAGCTGACTGTACCCTCCTGTGTGTTTTTTTTACTACAACCTACTGCAGTCTGCTGCAGCCTGCTGGTTCAGGAAGAAACTTTTCTTTGCTCTCACTCCTAATCAAGCTTAATTGAGCGACACAGGTGTTCACCTGTAGTTCCTGCCTTTATATTTATCAGGCAGTGTCTTGAGCAGTGTGGAGCCTTGCTGAAAGCAAGTGTGAGGTTGAGATTGCAAACCGAGTTTGGTGGACGCAAGCAAGAGGCTTGTTGGAGCAACTTGTGATCCTTTTGAAAGGTAAACCAAGTTTTGATTAAGGTAGCTGTACTGCTGCCTGTGTATGCTCAGGAGTGTTCTCCACCCACTTTTGATCACTGTGAGTTGAGCTCTCATGTAGAGTTTGCATTGAGCTTAGGCTCTTAAATGACTGGTGTTGTCTAAACAGCACATGCAAAGCAAAGAGCGCTCTTGTGACAGCTTTAGTATTTACTAGGGTTGTGTGAATCAAGTTTAAGCTTGTTTGAGGCTGGTGTAGGAAACACTAGATGTTTGGCAGCTGTAAAGCTGTATTATGTACAAACATTGAGGAGAGCTCCATCCTCTAATTTTGTTTGTGAGTTTGTTTCTAAGGGGAGAAGTAGTTGAGCTGGTTAAGCTCTTAAAGTGACTCTGACTGATTGTTTTAGAGTTCATTGTGTGCAGTTGCTGGGCTCGTCCAGTTCTCCCCCTTGGTCGGATCTGGGGAGTGGGTGAGTGGCTCGTCCTGTTCTGGTGACCCTGGGGATTCTGGGCTTGGGGTCCTTCTTGGGGTCTTAGGCCTTGATTGTCCCTTCGTCTGCCTCGGGCCTTGGGGGGGGGGGATCTCTGATGCTTCACGGTCGCTACTGAATGTTCTATTGGAGGAAACTTATTCACTTATGCATGCTCACAGCCATACACAAATGGATGCAGGGATGTATATGTAGATATCATATGCAGACATATAGATGGATATGTAGTGGGCATGACCTTGTCCACTTTTAAGACACCTGTGTACTTTTGAACTGTCCAGTGATGACCTTTACTGACCTCTCAGTAAAGCAAGACATTTACTACAAAATCATTCATTTAGCTATAATCTGATAAATATAGTCACCAAAAGAGACTATTTCTATCTTTGATTTTAGGCTGATGTGATCAAAAGAATAACTTTTGTCATTTTCATGATGTGTGCTTTTAAGCTGTGTTATTCTTTAAGAGTTAAACTGTGTTCACTGCTGTGTTAAAGGGAAATCTCGGGTCACAGAGACCCGACTGTTTTGTTTAGAAATAAGAAGACAGTTTAATCCGTTGTTTTTCATGAACAAGGCTCCAGCTTCTCTGTCTTTTCCTAAACAATTTCCCTCTGCTCGGGCTGTAACCTTGGGTCGAGATAAGACAAGTGAACTCCTCTCTAAGGCTTTAAGTTCTAAGCTGTGGCTGGAAAAAAAAGTCTGCAAGAGTCTGCAGAGTTTGGAAGGAACCAGCAGGTTCCTCAGAGAGTTGCTGGGAACTTCCAAGAGATGTGAACTTTCCCAAAGAGCTGGATACGTTTGGTCAAGAGCTAACGACCTTCGTCTTCAGCTAAGGACTGATGACTTGCTGTTATGAGTCCACTTCGAACAAGCGTAAGATCAAGAACTTTGTTTATTCCTTCTTGGAATAAGTTTATCTTGAAGTCAGAGGCCTGAAGCTGACATATTCTCTGATGACCAACGCAAAACCAGGAGACGTTGGAAACGTAAACCAGAACCCTGCTTGAAGGTATTGTACTGGTTCCCACAAGGATCCGTGCATCTGAAAGGCTACAAGGTCTTCCCTCTTACCGGGCTGTCGTCAAAAGGTAAAGAGCTGTTTACAAAACGTACCTGGATTTTAGCAGAAGTCGGATGAGAAGTGTCACTCTGGTATCATGCTCACGATAAACTCTTCTTAAATCTTTCCTCCTATTCCTTTTCCCTCTCAATCTAAGCTGGAAACTATTTTAAGTTAAAGAGCCACAGACTAAATATGTTTAACATCTAGTATTTATGTCTGTTGTTATGATTCAAGTGTGCTGACGTATTAATTTGAAAGAAAGTGAAATCATGTCAATCAAGTGTAATGGTGTTAATTTAGTTGATTTATTTTAAATAAATGATAGTGTCTCTTTGACATATCAAACTAAGTTAACGTCTTTGTCACTTAATGGCTTTGTGTATTTATCCATCATAAAGATCACAGAAATATTGGGTAAACTGAAAAAGAACAGAATCCGTGAATTTACTATTCAATCTGAATAAGTAAATTAATTAAGGTAAAGAGGTCAGTATTAATATTGACCTCCTCATAACCCCTTACATCTGGTGGCCCTCGTACGTGGTTCTGAAAGTTTATTGATAAAACTGTGATCTCTCGTGAACTGTAACGTCATGTTTGCATATTGGGATCCAAGTTTTAGACTCTAACAGATTAATTATTTTGGCTGGAAAAGTGTTCAGAACGATTGCAGGACTGCAGTTAATGACATTTGAAGCTGAAATTGTTATTTGTTCAACTTTTGAAACGCTATAAGTAGTTTGGTGGGGATCTGTCTCGCTGTGTGGGAAGTGTTTGGTGGTTCTGATAAGGACCCGGTCCAGATTACGTTGCACAAGCTGAGGCAATCTCACTGCAAAATGACCGCCGAGTCAAATTGCCTGAAAAGCTAATTTAACATCTACAAGATTGCTGTTGTGTTATTTTACATGTTGGAGCAGGTCGAAAAGGCATATTACTGTTAGAACGTGTCGGCTGGGTTCTGTCAGACCCGTTTCCTGCTCCATTGAAAAGTGGACCGGAACCGACCTTGAAGTGGCTCCGAGCGAGTCCGTGTTTGTTCTGCAGCTGAAGTGCTGGGTTACTGAGCGTAGCTTCGTTGTGCCTGTTTTAAATGTGATTGCCACGTTTCAGAGTTTTGGGAAGTTAGTTTGAAGCGTTTGAGTTGATTACGAGTCTATAAAGTTGTGTTTTGTGTGCTAAGCTAACGTTAAAGAGCTACGTGTCCTAGTACACGTTTGTTTATGAGCTGTGATTGGATGAAACGAGAGCTGTGAGCTGTCAATCACTCGTGGCGAACGCTGATTCGCTGTAGTGGGAACGCACGCCGTTGCGACCAACCCACTTTGTCGTCATTTCCGGTACTGCATTGGTCGAAGGTAATAAAACTACATTCACGGTTCATGTTTGTTATTGCATGCGGGGTATTTCTTGTCTCTGAAATTCTTTGGTTGCATATTTGTTGCCCCTGACGTGTTACTTTTTTATAAATCCCATTACCAATCTGTTAAATCCACCAAAGATGACGTTTGGCGGACTCCTTCAAATTCGAACTGCTGCTATTTTTTATGACAAGACCATTGGACTGTCCTGTTTTACAACTTGATATTTATGATTGTGCATTTCAGGAAAGTAGCCAAATGAAGACCTTTACAGCAAGGATTAGTGATGACAGCACTGGTCCCAGGCAGACTCCCTGTGTCTGCCTAATAGAAAATGTACATCCTGCCATCATATTTTACAGCCCTCTCTAATCTCCAAGCTGCAGTGCAGATGGAGCCAATTGTCGGT